>OX401408.1:36342289-36347289 GCA_947846245.1 Cerastoderma edule | reverse complement strand
ATTTTACTTTGTACAAGTATGAAATATTTTGGTTGAAAATAAAATGGCCGAAATCACGATCATGCTTGTGTGGTTAAGTAAACCTGGTATAACTTCGTTATGGAAGCGAAGATTACTTTAAAAATGCGGGCAACCATAAAACAAAAATAACACTTCAGGAAAATGTCAAGTATGATATGATCCAGTGCATAGTTTTTTAGTTTTACTGTGCACAACTTTGCTAATTTTTGGTTGGAAATCAAGATGGCTGATCTCATTAAGGTAGTAAATGGGATATATTTAATACGCAATAACTTCTAAATGACAAAGAATATCAGACTGAAATTTTGGAAATCGACAAAATCATATTAACCCATTAAAATGGACATAAATTAGAAATGTTTGAATAAAACTCCATTAAAACATTTTACTTTGTACAAGTATGAAATATTTTGGTTGAAAATAAAATGGCCGAAATCATGATCATGCTTGTGTGGTTAAGTAAACCTGGCATAACTTCGTTATGGAAGCGAAGATTACTTTTAAAATGCGGGCAACCATAAAACAAAAATAACACTTCAGGAAAATGTCAAGTATGATATGATCCAGTGCACAGTTTTTTAGTTTTACTGTGCACAACTTTGTTAATTTTTGCTTGTAAATCAAGATGGTTAAACTCATTAGGGTCGTAAAAGGGATATATTCAGTACGGAATAACTTCTAAATGACAAGGAATATCAAACTGAAAATTTAGAAATGTAGAAAAACAAACCCTTTCTTTAAAATGGATTTGAATTGGAAATGTTTGAAAACCCCTCCTTTAGAACAGTTTGAATCTAAAACTACTCAATTATCACGTTCATCGTACCCAACCACGAAAATGCGAACAATTCAATCAAGTTTGTCGCAGTTTGCCATGTTTATTTCTTTGATAATCGCTTGCTGATCGGTCTTGTTGGATGAGGAAACTTTCTAACAATAACAATTTAGTAAATTCGGTAAGAAAATAATTTAATTATGACTTAAAACACGCTTAAATGTGTGTTGCCTATTTCGCGTTTAGTTGAAAATTGCGTCGATAGACAGATCTCGCAAGGTCTCGCTAAATAACGCGTCATGCGAGATATCGCAGAAACCGGCTATAGGTAAAGAAGGAGTTGCCAATCTCTGTTATCTATGTCTCTGGTAGTACAAACTACGAAAAATGGTACTATATGTTCTTGTTTAATAAACTATATTCTGTTCTGAATAGTGTCGTGCTTTTCTTTTTTTATCTTGAAAGCGTTACACTCGAGTTGAAGCTACACAAAAGTAATACATGTACAAAGGAAAGCATGAATACATATTTAAACAACCTCATTACAACTTATATTTAATAAACAATTTCACTTGTTTTGATAATTTGTACGAGTGATTCTAAGTGACACAGCAACAGAAGAAAAGAACATGTTTATATCAATCAAACGATTTGGTCGGTAACTCATACATGCTTAAAAGAGAAATGGGCCGCGTCACGCGAAAAGGGGAACTCGGACATAAATAAAAACCGCTGACTCAGCTCTTTCTTAGCGCTATTATTCCAGCATCTAGTCACGACAGTTATCATTTGTATTTATTTAAAGGTAGAACTTGATGTCCTCTAAGATGGCAAACAGTGTAACCCAAGACCAGCTGCCACGTCATTGACGTGGCGGCTGGTCTGGGGCTACACTGTTTGCTATGTCCGAGTGCCCCTTTTCCCGTGACGTGGCCCAAATTATAAGGGGCGCTATAGATATGTTTCCTTAACAAAACTAGATTACTATTTAGATAAAACATTTAACATGATTTAAGATCTATTTTTGAAAACGAAAGTACAATGAAAATGATCTTGCAAGGAGCAATATGGCGGCCTCCTTAATGTGTCAGAGGTGTTTTCAATGGATAAATCCAATGAGTTCAGATTGTGAGTGCTCTTAAAACTTACTTCTTTCTCTTATCTTGAAGAGCATTAGACTCGAGTTTAAGCTAAACAAAAGATATAGAAGAAAGCATTTGAATATGTTTATCAGAATATTAAACATGTAAAGGCATTGACCGACGACCCGTTTACATAAACATAAACCAAGGCGACATGTGCCGTTTGTGGTATTAATCGTTCTATTCGAATTCTTTCTCAAACCTACTCTCTTTTTTTCCAGACTTGAAGACGGCATTGGGTAGAAATCTTAGATCCAATGACTACTTTTCCAAAATCGCCTCATTCCCCGGAGACATGTTCGTGCTGTTTTATGAAAAGCTTAAAACAGATTTGCTGAACTCGCTTACCAAAATGGCCGCATTCTGCAAGGCGGACAACGTCACCCTAGAACGTCTCTGGTGTATACTGCAGAATTCGGAGGGCTATGCTCACAGGGGAGAGAAACCAAGCTATATGTCCAGAGAAAAGCTGGTTGATGCGGGGACCGAGAAATTGCTTTCCAATTGGATGAATAATATTCATGTCGCCATTGACAACCGAAAGTTCAAATGCGCAACGAACTAGTCGTTATTTCACCCATTAACCATTACCAAACAATGGCGACATTTAACCAGTTTGTTGCAGATGACTCTGGAATACAGTGTTAGCTAAAACGTTCCTCTGTATAATTTGGTGGAAATCTCTTTGTGGTATTCTTATTTATTTATTTAATAATTTATCTATTTAATTGTTTTTGTTGCGAGTATGTCATATATATGGGACAGTGGATTCTTAAATATATTGTCGGTTTAATGTAGATATTTGATTAATATATTCATATGTGCAAAGATTTAACTAAATATGCAGGTGAAGTGAATGCAGGGTTTGTCATAAATATTTCACCAACAAACGTTTGTATCTAAACTGATCATTTTTCCTCTACATACACTGTATTCTACAATGTGTGACTTGTTCATGTTGAAAGCTATACCAGAAGTCAAAAATGGCTATTAGTTCATAAGAAGCAATCTATCCTCTTACCAGAGTGGACTCTTCTATCACCTACAGTACAGGTATAATGGTTAAGAAGTATGGAGAACATGTAAAGACGGGGTCTTCCCCAGGTCTGTTAAGTGATGTAAGACCGAAGTGCCTAAATTTCAAAATAAGGACTCCCCTGGCGCCTTTATTGATCCTACTGCGCTAAAGATCAGCCCAAGTCGCTTCAAATTTGTCCACAATCAGTCTAGTCGCTCTGCTATTGTTTGAGACATTTGATTTGGTATCAAAACGGTATTTTGGTCTTTCAATTCCAAAATAGACCTTAACGCCGACCATTTGGGGATTTATATTTTTGAAAAGAGTTCAACAGAGAAAACGGAGTGCCCCTCTCTGTCCACATCCGTCGCCCCTCATATCAGGCACTCCAACGCCCGAAAAAGGGAAGACCCAGAAAGGAGTTAAACAAACTCTTGACAGCAGTATTCCCCCCTATGATTCACTTATCACTGCCTTCACATAAAATATTGGAATAATTCTAATTAGCCCAGTTTAGTCTGCATTATCTAAGACTTTTATCAAACTTCTTTTGTACCGGTAATTAAAATTGGTTTTCACTCTGATATCTTTAAAATATAAGCTACACTCGTCACTTCATTAGATAAGTAGGTCAATATGGCGGCATCCTGTGTTTCCGTGTATAGAGACACACAAACGATGTTTTGCCACCTCATTGATCGCCCGCCAGATATTTGTAGAAGCTTTTAGTTCACATGGGGAAAGGGAGGCTATATTTATTTTTGTTATCATTTATTTGAAAATAAATTATAACAAAGGCTTTTCTTTTATTAGTCGTTGACCTTTTCTCCTTTATTCATTGTTTCAAAAAATGTTTTCTGGTTGAGTTTGTGTTCTTAAAAGGTTTTTATTTGGAGAAATAGTATAAGATAAGATCCATCTCAAACAATAACAGGTCTATTTTTCAGCCTGTATATCTTTTAGTTAGTCTTGAAATCAGTTTTCTTTATCAAAATGATGGTACCGAGTGCCAGTCCAATGTGTAAAGTCGTCTGACGAGGTCCATTAGACTGTCTCTCTGATAAATATTCTAAAACCCTATATTTTATAACGTAATCTACGAGATGACAGTCAATTAATTTGACATAAGACAAATGTGTCTTTTGTACGAAGTTGGTGCACATCACTTTACATGATGACACTTTCTTAAAGGCTTGGATTGATTAGTGCTAATACTCACTTAAAAGTTGTAGTGTGCTATCAATGCTGTCTCAAAGAAATGATGAAGTAGACAGTTTGTTTATTGCTTTTCTTTTGCTGTGGTTTCAACCAGAGACAAAGATAACTGTTATCTATGTCTCTGTTTCAACTAACCAATAATGCAGTTAAGATATTGTCTTCATATCTTATTATTGCTGACTGCATTTATTTTCGTCGTTCTTTAGAATTAAATATTATTGCCTTTCCCCCCATATTATGCCATGTAAATATATATTAATAACATTCTTAACCCATTACCAAACAATGACGGCATTTAACCACTTTGTTGCAGACAACTCTGGAAAATATTGTGGGAAAAGGAGAAATTGCTCGCAATTTTTCCTTTTCTCACAAGGTTTTCTGCTATATCTGAAGAATATTTTACAATTTCATCACTTTTTGAAATGTCGCCTGCAAACTCTTTCAATTTGGGACAGTCGAAAAGTTGCCGTTTGGGAAATGGTTAAAAGACATATTTAATTAGTTATCTTTAGTAATTTGCCATACATTTTATACCCTTTCCTTAGTACTATATCAATATTGAAAACAAAACTCATCATAAGGTACATCTAAGGTTATGATTAAATTAATTGTATTATAAAAAAAGAAAAGGGTATCAAGTGAAAATAATAATGGGAGAAATGTGCTTCATTGTAAGGAATTTCTTCTTCCATCACAATGATTTCCCAAACTGTCATATAAATGACAGGTTTCAGGTTTATCTGTTAAATCATTGCTAGTAGACATTTTAACAAAACACTGGTACAGTTTCCATGACCATTTGCATTGTGTATGCTTTTTTGTA
>OX401408.1:36317289-36337289 GCA_947846245.1 Cerastoderma edule | reverse complement strand
TCTTTCTGATTCTATAGAATGTAGATACAGTGTCACAACCTGTAAATGCGTGCATGAAAAGCATACCCAATGATTCATCCTTTTCAAGTTTTGCTCCAATTTTTTTCGGCAGGAATGTAGCGAAAATGCTTAGCATAGACAAATGCAATCCAAATACAGCACTCTGAATAGGCTTGCTAGAGCAAAAGCCAGCCCTACTATATCTGTGTCTGATGCTACAATGCAAATATCTTTGCCATCGCTGTCCATTACATGTACTGCACGCAACATCATTTTGTAATCTGCCTCTTCATGGCTGCATGGTTCTAAGCATGTTGTGTCAATATCCACACTTGCACTGGTAAAAGCCTTCTGAACGTGATCATCGTAGGCGGATAGCATTGCTGTGCAATCATCTTTGTGCACTATATCCAAAAAAAGAGAAAGGAAAGTGATAAAACGACGTTTTGTTCTTCTCATTTCTTAGGAAGTTTTTCCAGCTCGAGAGAAGTATAGTTGTTGCTGGTGATACCTTGATAGAGTAACCACTTCCTCTACACTTCCTTGAGTGTGTTTTCAGACTTTTTTAACACATCACACACAACGTTAATCTTGTAAGCAGTTTGTGACTGCATCTGGACTAAAACAATTACAGCATAGTCTTGAAGACTGTGAGTTTGTTCAATGCTAACTTTTGATCCAAGGATTGGACGAGTGATGCACCATCAATAACTTGGCAGTCAAAGTTGAGGTCAGCTTCCTTTGTTCCCTCATATGTTTCTTTCAATGGTAGCAACATATCAGACTTATTGTCGAGTCTCATGTTTTTATTCTTTGCTAGTGATGGGGGCCAGACATGGTTCTCATCACACAAAAAACTGTCCGTCTAGGTTTTGATAAGAAATGTACATAATCTAAAAAAGCTCAATGTCTGTTTTTATTGTTTGCATACTATCATCTGAAACCATTGGAAGTTGTTTTATGTAATTAGTTCATAGAATGATATTTCATCTTTCAAGATGTGGCTCTACACAAAATATTTGTATTGTGACAGGCCTCCCGCCTCAGCATGTTGCAATATTTGCACAGATTCTTCATCAACTATGACTTAAGTATCAAGAGTTATTTTGATATTTATGTGAAAGAATTACCCAGATCCTCAAGTATGCGCACCGACCCTCTCACTTCCATCGTAGACCTTATACAAAGAGAGAACAATGTTTTCGAAAATCAGAATTAGGGATTACTATATCTATAACTTCACATTTTCTTTAAGTACACGAACAATGTTAGAAAACACAACAATTTCAATCTAGCTCTCACATGGTAATTAAGAGAACATGAAGTTGCATGAAGGGCCTCGGGTACAATTTTAAACAAAATGTACATACCAGTGCTGAGAACATCCTCTTTGTAAAATAACATAGAATGATCTAACATACATTTTACACATTGTTATCGGTTACACTAAAAATAGATGAAGACTAAAAAATACAAAATATTTTCTGTTCAAGAACCCTATTAAGGCCTCATTAGTTGCTCAATGTAGGGCCTCATGGACATGCCTCTCACATTTTATAACAACAGAACCTTTCAGATTATATAAGCATGTTAAATGGTCTGCTGTAAACCTTAAAGGTACCACTAGCATAACTCTAAAGAAATAAATCAATTGAAAATGTTATTTTTTTCGGGGGGCGGGGGCGGGTCTGCGGGGGAGAGAACCCATGTTCGGGCCTCATTTGTTACAATATCTATAGCCATTTTCTTATAAAAATGAATTTATTTAGATTGAACAACAATATGCTCAAAAAATATTAAAATCAAAGTATGTTTAACCGTTTCTATAAAAAAACAGATAAGTACAAGTATTTTTTACTTAAAGAGGCCCTTGCCCAACTTTGGGGCCACAGTATTTTTGGAGACAGGGCCTCTCATGCGTGTCTCCTGGCCTTAAATGAAAGTCGTAGAAATAAACATACCAGTGCTTAGGATATCCTCTTAATGAAATGACAACGAATGATCTAACATACTTTTTACGCATTATTATAGGTTACACTAAAAATGAATGAAGAGAAAACAATGCAAAATATTTTCTATTCAAGTACCCTATTAAGGCCTCATTAGTTGCTCCATGCAGGGCCTCGTGGACACGCATCTCGCTTTTTATAACTGCAAAACATCGCAGATTAAATAAGCATATTGAATGGGCTGCTGTAAACCTTAGAGGTGACACAAGCATAATTATAGAAAAAAGAATTGAAAAAGGTCAATTTCAGGGGGAAAACCCCTTTTCGGGCCTCATTTGTTAAAATGTCTGCACCCATTTTCTTATAAAAATGAGTTTGTTTAGATTGAACAACAATATGTTACAAAAAACATTAGAATAAACGTATGTTTAACCACTTTTATCATATACAGTTAGGTACAAGTAAATAATTACTTTAAGAGGCCCTGGCCCCCCTTTGGGGCCTCAATATTTTGGGAGACAGGGCCTTTCATGCGTGTCTCCTTGCCTTTAATCAAATGTATTGACCCAAACTATAAGTGTGCCAAGTTTGGTGATTTTATACAAAAGTGCACAATTATTGCACTCTTGGACCAGACTAATAGGATAAGATCCATGCTTATCAGGAAACTAAATTTAGAGACTAAAGTCAAATTTCGGTAAAATTCACGTAAAGTTTATAGGAAAAAAGGGTCAAATTTCGAGTCGGTAGGTGGGGATCGATTTCGCTGAAATTTTGTCTGGAAACTTTGTACATACAAGATAACAGTTGGTGTAAAAAGATAGGTAATCAGAGAAAAAAGTCGAAAAATGAAACACCCTAAGGTCAACAGGCGAGAAATGTTGGTCAACAGTACCAATATATAAAAAAGCGTTGCAAGTGCTTTAACTTGAAACCTTCTTGAAAGCCGATATGAAAATTATTGAAATCTCAGCACCGAAAGATGTCCGAACTCTGGATGTTTGAGACACAGATCATTTTGGTAACGTGTAGTACGTCGGAACCGGTTCGTTTACTCGAAAGCCTCGTTTTAAAAAGACCTTCGCCTAAAAAATGTTACTATTTTGGCAAAAAGTGTTTGTGTGTACTGGATGTTGAAGATTCCACTATGTTGTAGTCTT
This sequence comes from Cerastoderma edule, assembly GCA_947846245.1. Classification (NCBI taxonomy): domain Eukaryota; kingdom Metazoa; phylum Mollusca; class Bivalvia; order Cardiida; family Cardiidae; genus Cerastoderma; species Cerastoderma edule. The sequence continues at coordinate 36,334,180 of OX401408.1, read as the reverse complement.
GGTGCGTTCGATATCAAAACCTGTCAGAGTGAATATCGATTATTTGCGTCAATATCGTTTCTGATTGGTCCATACTTTGAATACTCGTTGCCGATTGGTCCCCGCAGGCCCAGAGGGGGAACGCTAATGCGTTTTTATCGCAGAGTGCCTCCAAGCCTCTAACCCGGGACACCCGAGTTCTAAGTCAGCCACCTTAATCACGGTGAACTGCATAGTAGCAAAGGGAAGTTATCCTGTGTACATTTCGTTATTAGGACTCCAGGCTAATTTCGTTATAAACTTGCAAAACAAAAGAAGAACTTGGTTCTCTTTTCACTGCTTGTTGAAATATATGCATTGATTGTGGTATGAATAAAAGATGTTTCATAATGAAAAAAAAACCAAAACGTTTCAACGTTGTTTAACCCTTTACGGTATATAGCGCCGTTCGCCGCCTTATCGATTACCGCATAAAACGCTTTTCGCCGTTATACCTATTACCGTATTAGGTCTCGCACCTGTTACGGAGTACTTCCGGGTCGTAGTACCCAAAAGTAGTCCCATTTAGAAATTTTGAGTTTCAACTTCTGGTGCATAGTTTTGCTGGTAAGAGATGAGCTGGTAGAACACTGATGTGTTTCCTGTATAGATTATAGTCCTGCAATGCTCCCAAAGTTTGTTTTGATTGCTTATTGCAGGACTATTTGTTTGGGATGTATGAACACAAATGCCGGTACCTCGGCTAGATTTGACAGCTAGTGCACTGATTTTCGGACGGTACTAATACACTTTGCTCCGTAGAAAAAAAATGAGACGATTGAGGTGTCCATTTTATTACAGTTTCTGAGAGTTGAATGGACAAACTTGATGTTCCTGTATATAGCTAAGCATAAAAAACACTATTCTTCATTCAGCAGAGTCTTGAAAATGCCTGATTTAACATTGGAGTCAATGGGAATTCAAGATCTCAAAAGTAACAGGTGTATGACCTAATCCATGGCAGTCGCATGTCCGTGGAGTCTTTATTTTGACGTAAATAACTGAGAAATCTTCATCAAACTATCAACGAAATCAGCAGATATCATTTTAAACATGGATTTACCTTTCCTCGGGACAAGGTATGTGTCCAAATGGTTTTAATTTAGAATGTAGGATTTTCCTTGTTAAATCGGCTTGTGTATGAGTTTCCGGACAACATCCATTTCTGTTATACCCATTACAGTGCATTTCTGAGCGATTTTATTTGTGTTTGAACAAAAACCCTGATGTCATCAATGAGCTAAAACAGTAATTTCTTCCTAGAAAGTGGTTTTCTGTCAAAATTGCTTTATTTTTTAAGTACAGAATAAATAGTATTGTGCAATGGTGAGTAATAATAATTGTCAACTGAGAGGATCATGTGATGCCACTGACTTTCATCCAGCAAATACTGATCTAAGATGCACATCTATGTCATTTCCTTCCCTTTATTAGCTCATATTGTCTGATCTCAGACTAGACTTTCTGCTTTTGAGTGATTTTCCTGTTGTAGCTGAGGCGGAATGTGTCGCTCAAGATTAGCTGTGTTTGGATACTTGTCGCTCTAGATCTTTCGACAAGAACTAAGGCTTTTAAGCGATACTTTTTCTTAACCGAAACAGCATTTTACAGTTTTAAATGTATGTGTTACACTAAAACAATAATTGTAAACTGACCAAGAGAGCTATTCTAAGGTATTTCAAGTGTAACAGGTTAAGCCGGCTGGTTTGGTGCAAGAAACCAATCACACGAGTCATGTCAAACTTTTCGAAATCAATTCGATGGACAAATCGGTCTTTCACAAAACCACCAATAGTATATACCGCTATCATGTCCCACATATCATAATCATCATCATCTCATTATCATTGATTATTATTACTATTATTATTATTATTGTTATTATTATTATTATCATTATTATTATAATCATCATTATTATTGTTGTTGTTGTTATCTTATCATATCCATTGCATGTTGAATGGTGACGGTGAGTTCTATTCATAGGTTATGGTAGTATCAAGCAAGCTGTTTTTACTATCAAATGGAAACATTGGTGGAAAAGAGAAATCAATGATTAATAATGAGCAATTATTTCTTTTTCCATGCCATTTTCTAAATATCATGTCTGTCGATGAAGCCTGAATATCGAATGGTCTTCTCGATGGCTGTGTTTCAGAAAAATCATTGTAGATATTGTTTATCTGTCTTTGAATAGGTATAAACTCTTTATATCAACCATTTCAATATAGAATTGCATGTAACAATCTGTTTTCCAAAGATATTCCTTGATAAAGCTATAACATATTTCAAGATCCTAATGTATGCATGAAAATCAGTCATTTGCTTTGTAAAATGAAAATGTTAACAGTCCAGGGTTCAGATTTGGACCAATTTGACTAAAAAAAAGCTTTGGAATGGCTGCTTTTCCTATAATGTCCTTAAAAATATTTTCTTTTTATACTTAAAAGGTTTTTTAGTCAATTTTCCAATTGTTTAGTTATCTTTAGCTATTGAAATCACATTTCTAACCCCATAAATAACACATAATGTGTACAAAGCTATGTCGCACACATTTTCCCGTACTTTTGGAAAAGCCCAGATATACCGCTTAGATTGCCCCCAAATCATTAAAATTTCTGTCCTTGTAATTGGGAATTTATTAATGAATCTTAAACAACATAATTATAGCATTTCCTACTAGATTTTATTAAATAATGAAGAAGTAAGCCTTCATTTCAACGAAAAGAGCCTTTGTTTTACCAAAGATATTGCTAAGAAGGCTACTTTTCTTGGAATGTTCCCAGTTCAAACCTTATAAAACTCTTATCAAAGTATGAAACAATCTTTAAGGAACAAAAACCTTTTTGTTTCAGTCAAATTGATCCATTATTTTTTGAATAATTAGTATTTATCTCTCTTTGGTGACTCTTCGCTCTTTTACATAGTCTTGTATGCAAACGTAGTCGATTAGGGTGGGTGTATGGATTCCTCATTTGTTTCATTTTTATCGCTTTCCTGTCAGGTTTTTCGCATTATATTTTGTCGCAAGTCCCCAATCCTTGGAAAAATAAGACCGAAAACCATGTTAGCAATAAAATGCATTTGTATTAGGTCTCGCACCTGTTACGGAGTACTTCCGGGTCGTAGTACCCAAAAGTAGTCCCATTTAGAAATTTTGAGTTTCAACTTCTGGTGCATAGTTTTGCTGGTAAGAGATGAGCTGGTAGAACACTGATGTGTTTCCTGTATAGATTATAGTCCTGCAATGCTCCCAAAGTTTGTTTTGATTGCTTATTGCAGGACTATTTGTTTGGGATGTATGAACACAAATGCCGGTACCTCGGCTAGATTTGACAGCTAGTGCACTGATTTTCGGACGGTACTAATACACTTTGCTCCGTAGAAAAAAAATGAGACGATTGAGGTGTCCATTTTATTACAGTTTCTGAGAGTTGAATGGACAAACTTGATGTTCCTGTATATAGCTAAGCATAAAAAACACTATTCTTCATTCAGCAGAGTCTTGAAAATGCCTGATTTAACATTGGAGTCAATGGGAATTCAAGATCTCAAAAGTAACAGGTGTATGACCTAATAGCCTATTTTGACGTTCTATCGATGACCACATAGAACGCTTTTTGACAGCTGATAAATTGATTGAACTTTAACCCTTAATTACACACACAAACACACACGTCACTTATTCCAAATTTCATTGTCCTCTTAAATAAATATGTTTTCTTTCATGTCCGATGATAAAATCTTAGGGTCAAAGTTTCAGCTTTTGCTCTAGAAAGAATCTTTTGATAATGGTCCCACGACACCCTTCTGAAAAAGACGCTATCAAATTGAGATGAAGGGAATTCAAATTACCAACCCAATTAATATGAGAGGCCTTCAATATCCGGTCATAAAAGATCAAAACAATGCCGATTTGTAAAGACTCGATAAGGATTTCATGCAATTCTTTAGAAAATTAACACATTTCTAAACATACTATCCAATTAAAATGAGAGCGAGCATACGGCACGCGACCCGTAAATGATATTTATGACACGGAGCTGTTGTTCAAAGTTGAATGGCGAATGAAAATAAAGCCGTCGAATAAAGGACGTTATAAAGACGGCTACTTAAAGTATTATGTCGATTTTGGTGCTTCCGATCGCAGGTAAGACATTTATGTAGATTTCGAGCAGTCATTTGATCAGTCTTTTGAGCATGAAGATGATGAAATGCTGCTAAATCTTACCAATTCGCGGACAAGCAAATAAGATAATTCCTCCGACTTTGACTACAACAACGAGCTTTTGGTAATTCATCACCAATGGAAACATATTTTACGGAAATATAAGCATAATTCGTTGCCATAATGAATTGATTTATACAGTTTTACATGTATAAGATGACCAGGTTTAACTACTTTATGAAGCAATATTGCGTTGAAAACCTTTTTTTTTTATTTTGAAACGGTTTTAATGGAAATAGAACCGAAAAACGATTCAGTTTTGTTGAGAAATATCAGAGACATAGATAACAGAGATTGGCAACTCCGGAATTATCGCCAAACTCTCGCGTGCAGCGAGGTTCTGCGAGATAAGGAAAATGCGTACCTGTTTATCCGTTGCCACGGGAGATGTCAAGCGAAATTGATACTTCTTTATTACAGTAAAATAGCCATGTTTTGGTTATGTTCTGGACATTTTAAGAAAATCAAAAGTATTTTATGATGTTAAAATGCATGTGATGAGAATTTTTGTTAAAGTGGTTTTAGCAAACGAAAGGACACGTAAGAAAAAACTGACGTGCAAAGTTTTTCAATACACCTTTTACCGCAGATTCCTCTAATATTGATTGCAAATCAATAAGTACATAATTATTCTTAAACACGTAAGGGTCTGGTCTTATCATGCTGCTGACCGAAATGATTTTAGAAAAAAGAAATGTGAGCTTTTTGAATGTTAAGCTAAAGCAAATAGTGTGTCTTGCACCTTCGTTTTTATTATCATTTCTCAATGAGAAATTAAGTCAAAGCACACTACTTTCAAAACCAGACAGACGCTTTAAACAGAACAAATCCTCCCTATTTTGTTTTCGGGATCTTTAGGTCATTAAATTTGAATTAGGTGTCAGAGAGTGGACACAGGGTTAGCGTCACACACTTCTTGTATAATTGCCCTAGCATCAAAAGGTTTTATGACATTAAACTACATATTTTATGGGGTGGCAATTTACAATCATAGCCTGTATTGTCCACTACCGTGATTGACTCTATCACCCGTCGTTCTTCAAATGACACATTTCGGTATACGGACATTTGCTCCCCCCCCCCGGACATTTGCCCCCTTTTTGGTATAGGGCGGACATTTGCCCCCTCGCCGCAATGTAGAAGGCGTACATTTGCCCCCTCATATTATTTTTTCAACTTGCTTGACCTGATCGTATTCCGTTATGATTAACCAGGAATTTAAATGGAAATAATAATTTAATCAGACTAACATGTCAATTTTGCTCAATTACGCCGATGGCGCCTGCCAATTATGCTCATCCAACCGTGAAACGGCGGTATACATGCATAAGTTGATTTGACCTTATTTTTTCATTTTTTCGGTTTAATTATATCTCTCATAATCAAATGTGATGGTGATTGTCATACCGACACAAATTGGAATACCTTTTGTCTTCTTTGTTTTTTATTGTTAGCCTTGAGTGACAAATCGGTAATAAGATTAAAGATGTAATCAATATGTAAATTAAAAAAAAAAACAATTCATTAAGTTTCATGGTTGGATGAGCATGATTGGCCAAGTGCCATCGGTGTGTTTTTGATTCGTCGTCTCGTTTTTAACACCTATAGGGGGTTAGGAGGGAAGAACTTATAGAGTGAATTGATGAAAATATCCTTTTCATTTTCATTTCTATCTAAATATAACGTAAAACGATCAGGTCAAGCAAATTGAAATAAATAATATGAGGGGGCAAATGTCCGCCTTCATCATTAGGGCGAGGGGGCAAATGTCCGCCCTATACCAAAAAGGGGGCAAATGTCCGGGTGGCAAATGTCCGGGGGGGCAAATGTCCGGGATTTGGTGTTTCTGATTAAGAAGACCTATCCATTCTAATTTGTCCATTAATTGAATGGATTTCCTTCTTCTTATATAGGAATATCACTTTGAAAATACGGGAAAATATAGATCTTAGTCAGCATTTAATACGGGATCAATTCAAACTCATTCAGACGTTTTCAGTAATAACACGTTTGATAAAATCCAAGTTACACAATTTAAGTTTTAATTGATGCAAAAATGAAAGATTTTGATTGAAAATAACTTCGTTATAAACACGACAATCACCATAAAAAAGCGGGTAACCATAAAACAAAAATAACACTTCAGGGAAATGTCAAGTATGATATGATCCAGTGCATAGTGTTTTAGTTTTACTTGCTACAACTTTGTTATATTTTGGTTGGAAATCAAGATGGCTGACTCATTAAGGTAGTAAATGGGACATATTTAGTACGCAATAACTTCTAAATGACAAAGAATATCAGACTGAAAATTTTAAAATCAACAAAATCATATTATCCCATTAAAGTGGACATAAATCAGAAATGTTTGAATAATCCTCTGTTAAAACATTTTACTTTGTACAAGTATGAAATATTTTGGTTGAAAATAAAGTGGCCAATATCATGATCATGCGTGTGTGGTTCAGTAAACCTGGTATAACTTCGTTATGGAAGCGAAGATTACTTTAAAAATGCGGGCAACCATAAAACAAAAATAACACTTCAAGAAAATGTCAAGTATGATATGATCCAGTGCATAGTTTTTTTGTTTTACTTGCTACAACTTTTGAATTTTTTGGTTGGAAATCAAGATGGCTTAACTCATTAAGGTGGTAAATGGGGAATATTGAGTACGCAATAACTTCTAAATGACAAAGAATATCAAACTGAAAACTTGGAAATCGACAAAATCATATTATCCCAATAAAATGGACATAAATCAGAAAAGTTTGAATAAACCTCCATTAAAACATTTTACTTTGTACAAGTATGAAATATTTTGGTTGAAAATAAAATGGCCGAAATCACGATCATGCTTGTGTGGTTAAGTAAACCTGGTATAACTTCGTTATGGAAGCGAAGATTACTTTAAAAATGCGGGCAACCATAAAACAAAAATAACACTTCAAGAAAATGTCAAGTATGAAATGATCCAGTGCATAGTTTTTTAGTTTTACTGTGCACAACTTTGTTAATTTTTGGTTGGAAATCAAGATGGCTTAACTCATTAAGGTAGTAAATGGGATATATTTAGTACGCAATAACTTCTAAATGACAAAGAATATCAGACTGAAATTTGGAAATCGACAAAATCATATTAACCCATTAAAATGGGCATTAATTAGAAATGTTTGAATAAACCTCCATTAAAACATTTTACTTTGTACAAGTATGAAATATTTTGGTTGAAAATAAAATGGCCGAAATCATGATCATGCTTGTTTGGTTAAGTGAACCTGGCATAACTTCGTTATGGAAGCGAAGATTACTTTAAAAATGCGGGCAACCATAAAACAAAAATAACACTTCAGGAAAATGTCAAGTATGATATGATCCAGTGCATAGTTGTTTAGTTTTACTGTGCACAACTTTGTTAATTTTTGCTTGTAAATCAAGATGGCTGAACTCATTAGGGTCGTAGGGACATATTCAGTACGGAATAACTTCTAAATGACAAGGAATATCAAACTGAAAATTTGGAAATGTAGAAAAACAAACCCTTTCTTTAAAATGGACTTGAATTGGAAATGTTTGAAAAACCCTCCTTTAGAACAGTTTGAATCTAAAACTACTCAATTATCACGTTTATCGCACAAAACCACGAAATTGCGAACAATTCAATCAAGTTTGTCGCAGTTTGCCATGTTTATTTCTTTGATAATCGCTTGCTGATCGGTCTTGTTGGATGGAGCAACTTTCTAACAATAACAATATAGTAAATTCGGTAAGAAAGTGATTTAATTATGACTTAAAACACGCTTAAATGTGTATTGCCTATTTCGCGTTTAGTTGAAAATAGCGTCGATAGACAGATCTCGAAAGGTCTCGCTAAATAACGCGTCATGCGAGATATCGCAGAAACCGGCTATAGGTAAAGAAGGAGTTGCCAATCTCTGTTATCTATGTCTCTGGAAATATACAAAGACAAAGCATGCTTCTCCGTCATGAATGGCATTTTTCGTAAACAAAATTCCCTGCAATTGATGACAAAACAGAAAAACAATTTAGGGATCTCTCAGGGGAACACATACGTCATTTATTACTTTTGATTTTGAATAAAATCACACCGCAATATACAGTTTCATTGTTTGTCTAATTTTCTTCACCTTAATCTTAATATGTATGTATCACTAAAAAATAGAAAATAACATCAATTTAAAGGAAATTTTGTTCCCGTCGTCCTTTATTCTCTGTGAAATTCTATTGGAATAACGAAAATTGCATTAATCTTGGTTTAATTAACAGTACCCCAATCAGTGACAATTATCGGAGATAATCCTGTGCAAATAGGTACCCAGGGTGACTGATTATGTATGCGTTAATGGTCTCCGATAATCGGATGGTTTATACCTATGGTGTCATTGATAAGCCTTATCTCTATAGGCCTTTTCAGAAACGTGGTTTGTCTCCCTTTGAAAAATCGGGCCACATTCGGAATACCTCCACTTCCGGGTATTAATTTCGAAAGAAGAATGTGGGCAAAGGCAAAGAAAACGATCGCTATCGATCGGATTTTGAAATTTATAAGCTTCATGTACCAAAATTAAAGATTTACATACGAAAACATCAACAGAATGAGTTGTTGTTGGCTGTTGCCAAGCCTCGTTATAAAAGGAAATTAGATTAAATTGAATTAAATGAGACCCGAATAGCGCACCGCAGTTCAGTTAGAACATGACATTCCGTGTGGAAAAAAAGGCAAATAAGTATATGTTTTTGTCTGAATTAAATGCTTTGACAGATCAAAAATGTGTTAATCGGCTTGTTGCTGGAAGGAAAGAATGAATGGAACACATATTTCTAGAATGTTATCACAAATTTGCATTAAATTCGATTCACGGATTTTAAATAAGATAGAACAAACATTAGCACTTTTGTCAATAATGTGTAGAGGTAATTATTCTCCAATAAGTATATATTCTCTTTTCTTAAAATTGAAATTTGTCATATAAATAAAGTACCTAAAATAGATAATTAGTTGTTATATGAGGTTCTCTGTCAGCCTACCTTTGATGATATATCGTATCCAAATATTAAGGGCTATGAAAACAGTCCTAGTCCATTTTTTTTCCACCTGTTGAAACTACATTCAAATAACGATCACTGAATAACTAGGGACACAGGATTGTGGAGATATTTCATATGTTTAAAGGACCTCAGATTGTCGATGGTTAATTACACTATCTCTCGATCGGCTAAACAATAAAGGGTGTGACATGAACATATGGTGCAAACGTGGCAGATTGGTGTTAATTTGCATCAAGACTCTTATTCCTTGTGATAGCCAAAGTTTGTTAATTGACCCTTTGAATGTAATTAAGAAGGAAAACTGGCAACAATCCATTGAATTGAAAAGAGATTACATATGTGTAGATTATCATTTGAATGATATATAATAACAAAACAAACTCAAACAAAAACACAATCGTTCTTGTTAAACAACAATTATAGGAGACATTTAATCAAAAGATTATTACGCAATTAATTATAGTTCAAAGTAGTAGTAAACTTTATTTACATCTCATCATTGTACAGGTACACATACATTTACAACATATGATACCATTTCATATAAGATACAATGCCACTCCATTATGGAGTTATAAGAGATGAGTCTAAATGCGATAAATACAAGACAAAAACATCTTAATTAAAGATATAAAGAAATCGACCTATTTAGAACAAGAGATCATAAAAAAGGATTATAAACAAAAGTTACAAAAAACTAAAAAACCTATCATTACATTATAAAGTTATATCTACAAGTACTAATGGGATAAAAAAGGAAATGATTCTAAATGAACAGCAAAGATGACATACTTAAAAGGAAAAAAAAGAATCATAATATAAAAAAATAGCCTGGTTAGCATTAAAAACCTTATTTCATATTATCAATTTACAGATAAACTGGCTATAAGAAACACTATTTTCTAGCAAATCTTTGAACTATTTATCAATAAAATTACAAGGCAAAAAGTAGTCAACAAAGTAAGTGAAACGTTCCAAATAAATCCTTATTGCCGAATCTATCTTTTAAGTCTGTTCAAAAGTTTACTTCAAGACCAGGGTGGTCGAAATGGTTTTTTTTTTTCGTTCCTTAAAAGAAGCCTCATTTTACATAATGTAATTCTGTATTACATCGCATGAACCATAAAGTCATAACTATTTGGGGTAAAACAGAACAAACTAAACATACATGTTGGCAAATCAATACATATGGGTTCAACAAATATGAAACGTAGGACGTAGGCAAATGAATTTTCTACATAAGGACTTCCCATTTAGTCTATATCCCATAAAGGTTTCAATTCCCACGTTGTCTACAGATTTAATTTCCAAAAGATCTACAGTTTAAAGAAATATTTTCATTTCATTTTTAATTGATTAAAATATCTTCAAAAGATTTAGATAATTCTGAATCCGCATAATTTGTTAGAAGCATATTATGAGAAATAGTGTAGACCAACATAAGAAAAATCTCAGTTTAGTTTTAGAGTCATACTCGATTTTTGCATTTTATTGTCTTTTTCTTATCTGGATCTACACTTTATACATATTTTTCTTTCCCACCAACCCTCCATAGAAAAAGTGATTATAGTTTGGATTGATTTTCTACTCAATTAGTGTAAAAAACAACCCAATTTTAACGTATAGGTGAGGTGGAACTTCTGTCTGAAATGGTGTGAAAATTGGTAAAATAGACTGTAGACAAAATGGGAAACACTCAGTAACATTGGGAATTAACCTAATAAAGGGTTGATGCGTATTTGGCCGAATAAAGAGGCTAGATAAAAGATCGTATATGTTATTTCCTATGTTATGCAGTTGACCAATAAAAGAAGCAATAAAACCCTCGACGTGAAAGATATGTATCTTTTGAAGCTTGCCGAAATACACAGGCGCGCATCACATCATGTTTCGTTGACACATAGTTGTGTGTTTTATGGCTTCGAGGCATGCCATTGGTTGCTATATAATGACGGAATCATATTTTGATTGGCTTTGCAAAGTCAGATTAGGATAAATCGTTCTGCTTGAAGGGTCTTGGAAACAGTAATTCTAAGTAGAGTGAATGGTATGGAAATGTTTTATATCGGAGGAATCTAACGTTGACTCGGTAGGTGTAATTATTGTTGAAGTCCGATCATTAAACATGAATAAAATCAATTCCATAATTTCTTATAAATTAACTTTTATTTGTCACTCTTATTGGACATAATTTGATGGAATGTCCCATAAATAAGTAGAACATTTATTAAGTAGGTTTGATCAGCTTGTATCATATCATCTGTTCATTGTGTTTGCAATTACATGGTACAATATCATTTGAAAATGTTAGATTGCAAAATGGATTTTAAATAATGTTATCATAAGTTAAGGCAATAATCAAACAGATCTACATCATCGTATTCTATACTTTAATTAATGTTTTAGCAGAGGATCGACTCCTCTCACTGAAAATGAATCGCAACGTTGTACCCGCGTTGGTATACAGTGTTTTATCTCGGGAAACGGGGTAAATTGTCCGCTAGAGAGTAAACACAAAGTAAGAATATACTTTGATATTTCCCCTGCTCAACAATCTTTCCAATGTAGTTTTTACAAACAGGACTTTCGACCGCATTGTTAAAATACCCGCAGCAATTTATCTATGTTTCTCAATGTCAGCTGTTATTATTTAATACCCGGAAGTCTTAAACCGGAAGCTACCGAAAATTTCGTATCTCCGATTAAGAGTTTTCAAGAAAAGATAACAACAGTTTCTGAAAAGGCCTATACCTTAAAGGCCTAGTCTTTGGAATGTCTGGTATCTTATCTCCCACTGGGCACCCTACAGGGCAACAATACAGTTCCACAGCATGGAGCAAATTTCCTGTATATTACTTGATAAGGAATGGGCGGTCAGATTATGCAATACCCCAACCCTTCGGTTTCTCATGATGTAGAATATTGATAAGAAATACGTGTTCGGTTATAGCTTTCTATATCTAAAACAAGGATTTACATGATTAATAGATTTTTCTTAATAAACTGACAAGAAATATAAAAAAATAATGAGTTAGTTGTTCAATGAACTAGCACTTGTCAAAGTTATAAAATGGATGATGATGATGATATATACTATGGTGATGATGATGATGATATACCTCAGAGGAACTATAACATTCCCTGCTGCAAGTCATTCTTACATAAATTAATCTTTATTCAAGGTACAAATTAAAAAAGCAGTCCCCTATTAAAAACCCATCCAAAATTCCAAAAATATATTTCAAGTCTTACATAGAAAAAAAAGTCATTCTGCTTCGATTTTCATAATGTGGAATATTAATAAGAAATAAATGTTGAATTCTTGATTTCTTGATTTAAAACAATGATTTGCAAGATAAGTAGATTTTTCTTAATAAACTGTTAAGAAATGTGAAGAAAATAATAAGTTACTTATTCCATGAATTAGCACTCGTTATACTTATAACATTGATGATGATGATGATGATGATGCTATTGATGATAATGTTGATGATGATGATGTTTTTGATGATAATATTGATTATGATGATGATGATGATGATGATACTACAGAGGAACTATAACTATGCTGCAAGTCATAATTACTTAAAATGATCTTTATATAAGGCACAAATTGTAAAAATAAGAAAAAGCTACTAAAAAACCTTTCAAACTCCCCAAAAAAAAGAATTTGAAGCCTAATTGAAAAAAAAATCAATTCTGCTGCTTAAATGTCCATTTTAAAAAAAAATTGTCAAAAGAAACCCATCAGTTTGACACAGTGCTATACATGGTATTACGTAATCCCAATTAATTATCACAGCTGGTCATCACACCGGGTGGGCATCTGGTTATCGGTTTTGGGGGGGGGGGTCAATTAAAGAAGGACTAAACTAGGCCTTTAAAGGGTTAACGTTTTATTTACATCATGAGAAAAAATGAGGTATAACTAGTCATTTATCAAAAAAAGGAATAGTTTGACCTTTCTGAAACTTCAGGACCATGTTCGAACAGAGACATAGATAACATGTAATCTATGTCTCTGGTTCGAACACGGACTTATTCGTAGCTAATTTCCGATTAGCCTGGAGGCTTGGCCCATGCATACCCGCATTCCTAGTTCGCGGTATACGAACGGGCCAGGCTCCAGGCTGATTTCCGATCCTCCCACAGTGATCTCCCTTTATTGGACTATATTTATCTAGGAGAGTAAACGTTTGTGAAATTTTTTTTTTTCGTTCATTTGAGAATTCCGTGAGACAAATTTTTCACCGATAACGTTTTTGGATTAAGGGTGCGGCAGCAACCGATAGCGTTTTTGGACTAAGGGTTCGGCAGCACCTAAGTCTTGAATTTACATACCACTTTTTGAGGGACGGTACTTTATCGATACACAAACAGCGGTCTGACCCTTATTTCTCATTAATCATCCGCCTTCACTGTGCGGACTAATACCTTCTTGGAACAAGGAATGTAGTCCGGATTTACTCGCTTTGTTTTGCTCTATATTAATATAACTGTTGCCTCATGGGAAATCGTAAAATGTGCAGATGTTCGAAAAATAGACTATCATTCAGTCTCAGTTCACAGAAATAATAATTACAGTAATGGTGGAAAAAGGAGCAGCTGGTTTCCTCGAGATGTTGCCCAAAGAAATTTTCAACTGTATCCTCAAACATCTTGCTTTAACTGCACCTTAGTCCTTCAGCGCTATCAGCGCTTTGATTCATTATTGAATACAATGCAAGAGTCTGTCGTTACTTATGGCGTAGACTCCTGAAAAGGATGCGAGCGCATGCGGACTTTATGTCGTAAAACTTTAAGAATGTACGGTAATCCGCGAACAATTCGCAAACGTTTTCCTTTTTGAACACAAAGGCAGGCGTTTCAAACGAGACACGGTCTGGGTTTTTTTTCTGAAGTTTGTTTTGTTTCCTCGTGGTTCTTCGTTTTGTGTTGTTGTTTTGTTCAGACGTACATGTCAAACCGGTTTTGCTGGAGGTCTGCTCGGACGTGTTCATTGATACTCGTGCTAACTGTGTTGTGTGTACATGTATCGTCTCACGGACGTTATTCGTTGTTCAGTTTCTGATTTGCCAATTTACACAAGCAGGACAGAACTTACTCTGGTTGTCTTCAGTAATCGGTTTTCTATCCAAGTACTTTCTGGCTGAGGAGAATTTACACAAAAAATATCTTAAGAAAATGAATATAAACTTCATGAGAACTTGTTTCGCAGTCATCCTGCCTACCATTGGATATCTTCTGATAATGGAACAATTATTCATGAGAAACTCTGACACCCATGCATTAGGACTCAGCGTGCAAGGTGTGACGCCGCGCAAAGTTTCATACACGGACTGTTCAGCCGAGATGCGAAAAAAGCTGATTTCCACGCCTCTCTCGATCCACGTTTACGAGAATGTTAATACAGACAAATTGGAGGCATCTGGGTGTTTTGTGGTGAACACTATGAAAACAGGACTATGGCGACTTGCTGACGGAAGGAACTTCAAGGGTGTCGAGTGCAGACCAACTGAGAAACATTTTCTGACTCCACCTAGAAATGAAACACGAGTAAGTACACTTTCATTGCAAACGCACACGCCCACCACCTTACATTTCTTTTTATTCCTGTTCGAACATACAAGGCCAGAGGGAATGGGGGTGGGGGTGGGGGGTAAAAAAGAATACACCACTACAATATCAGCAACACAGGGGCTCCTAACATAATCTGCGCCTTGCTACATAACGATCGAGGCTCGTTGGTTGACACTGTGTATGTAATTAAGTAGGAAAATGACAGAAAAAGATTGAGTAGCATACAAGAAAATTATTTTTAAATGTGTAGATAATCTTTTCTAATGATTTCATAACTACATAATAGAGACAGCTTTGTAATCAGTATGTTTTAACACCAGAACAACATTAATACCAATTTTTACATGACAACATAACGAGGTTGAATCATTCAGAATATGATGTTTTCATAATATCAAAACGAAAACATTCTTAGAAAATATTCAGTTTTGTTATTTTGTTCCAAACCAATAGTTAATGAATATTTACTGTTATGGACTTAAATCCAAATATATTGGCAAAAAGGGAGCCTTTAAAAAAATAAGTTTGTTTATTCTATTTTCAAAGCGAGCAGTGATGATATTAAACAAAATAAACATATATGCTTGAAATTCGAGACTGTTGGGACTTACACATAGGAAACATTGAAAGTATGAAATATTTTTTAAATCTTAATCTGTGCTCATCTCTATACAATCCATTGAAGAAAAGCTGCCAGGACAATAGAACCATCGACTTGAAAAAAATATACCTTCCGGCGCATGTCCAAAATACACACATCGCGCCACATCAATAACGGCTGGTGAACGCTCTGCCGCACTCCCGCGGTGCTGACGACGAAATCGGTTGCGCAACTTCCGGTTTAGGGTTTTCGTGGTAGATCTTTGCTATTTTTATGCAATTTTAGACGCATAATCAAAAATCCCAATTATGAAACCAACCAGCTATGTGTAAAGTCTCAGTTTTAAACTCTTGGACCTGGCTGACATTTCGTAAATTTTCCTCTCCGAAGAAACGCGAAAATACGTCCTCCCGATACCCCGTTCGCAAAATAATGCAATTTGCCATTTTATGTCAAGTTAAATGGACGTTCTGATCAATGAGGATGCTGAAGACAATCAAGTGGTAAAATTTGCTGCATTTTAGGTTTGTTTTGATAGAATATCACAATGTTTACCTGGTGGTGCGATTGCGGACTTTCGAATTGCAATCCTGAATTGCATCGGCCAGGAAAATTACGAAATCTCAGTCAATTCCTCCAGTTCAAAATTGAAACTTTACTCATAGGCGGTTGGATTAGATTAGGGTTGAATCATGTATTAGATTTTCGATTTCTTTTTTGAAAATGTAGGAAAATAGCTAAAACCTACCCTAAAATCGCTAAACCGGAAGTTGCGCAACCGATTTCGTCGTTAGCACCACGTGAGTGCGACAGAGCGTTCACCAGCCATGATCAATGTTACTTGTGATGTATTACATTTCGATGATATTAGATATGAAACTTATAGTGATTGTTATCGACGTGTCTTTAATTTGATAAATCCAATATTACCTAGGTAAAGTAAGTTCTAACGTATAGAGAGTGTTCATTTGCTTGAATCCAGTTTCAATGTGTTATGTTGACTCAGATACAGGAAATTGCTGTCACATTTATACAATGAACAAAACTTCCTCTTGGAAGGTTTTGAATGATTTCAAACTCTTGAATGGACATACGAAATACTTGTCGAGCTTAAAAGGCTCTTTGTCTGCATTATCAACCTTAAACTTTCAGATTTACTCCAATCAGAACTTGTCAGGTCAGGCGAGCTCGTCAAATTCGCAGAGCAATCTTTAACTTTAAACATCTTCTCGAAGATGATCATCTTTTTCAGGTGACAAAACTCAACTGTAATGCGATGGTTTCGAAATAAATACAGGCAGTGATATAAACCGGAACTCTTAGTCTCCCCTCTCTTTGCGCTACAGAGAACACACAAGGGAGATAATATTGTGAGCCTCACGTTTTTCTTCATA
>OX401408.1:36093067-36316789 GCA_947846245.1 Cerastoderma edule | reverse complement strand
CCATCCTACTTCCCCCTTTTCTCTCTCTCTCTCAGTCTCTCTCCATCCCACTCCTTCTCTCTCTCTCTCTCTCTCCATCCCACTCCCCCCTCTCTCTCTCCATCCCACTCCCCCCTTGTTCTCTCTCTCTCCATTCCTCCCCCCTCTCTCTCTCTCCATCCAACTCCCCCTCTCTCTCTCACTCTCCAGCCAACTCCCCTATCTCTCTCCAGCCAACTCCCCCCCTCTTTCTCTCACCATCCCTCCCCTCTTTCTCTCCTCCATCCCTCTCCCCCTCTCTCTCTCATCCTCTCCCCCTCTCTCTCTCTCTCTCAATCCCACTCCCCCTCTCTCTCATCCCTCCCCTCTCTCTCTCTCTCCATCCCACTCCCCTCACTCCCCCCTCTCTCTCTTTCTCTCCATCCAACTCCCCCTCTTTCTCTTTTCCATCCCTCCCCCCAATCTCTCTGTCTTTCCATCCCACCCCCTCTCTCTCTCTCTTCATCCCTCCCCCCCTCTCTCCATCTCCTCCCCTCTCTCTCTCCATCCACTCCCCCCTCTCTCTCTCCATCCCCCCCTCTCTCTTTCTCTCTCTACCTCCCTCCCACTACCCCAACTCTTCTCATTCTCTCCGTGTCTCTTTGTCTTTGTCTCTCGCTCTCTCTAACTCTTCACCACTCCCTTCCTGCCATCAATAAGGTTGACTTTGTTACTTTAGGCTAAACTATTGCACTCTTCCAGGCATATACACCGGGTCTATTTATAACGATTCGGGTCTCTCTTTGGTTTTTCCTGGTGAATCTATGACTCATGATGTAATAGCCATCAAAACGCATAAAGGAATTACTGAGGAGAAATACGACAAGGTAATCTTAATTGTGAGAGACCTATTTGAAGCAACCCTTGCCAATTACAACAGAAAATTAAGAGGAGGTCATACCGGGATACGCCAGGAATCCGATTTCTACCCAAAAGGTACGTATGCCAGGTATCACGCGGTGGTAAATATTAGGGATGGGAACGAATAGTGAAATCACTATTCGAATATTCGACTAGAACTATTCGAATATATTCGAATATTCGATTTTAGAATTCGTTTTGATGTCCGAAAGTCTGCATGTCCGAAAACTAGTACACTAGTCCTCTGTTCAAACCTTTTGTGTATAGCCGATATCTGTATACATGTACGTGCATGCAATATCAAAGCAGTAATAACCATTATTTCGTTTTTTATCAACAGACAACTTTTCCAGTTTCTTACATAGTTGGTCCATCAGAGACATTGTGATGTTTATCGAATAGATGTAGAAATTAGAATGGAGATAAGTTTGACAAATTATTCTGAAGAAACATATACTTTCTAACACATTATTTGATTGGTCTTCGTGCATATGCAATCATGATTACGATTGGTTATTGAAAGAGTAATTGTTTAATTTCACGACAAACAAGTTACGTGATTGGTTGACACTGACAATTGTCAATTAGCGTGATTGACTTGTTTTGGATAATAAGGAGCAAGTGCTTGGTTGACACTGACAATTGTCAATTAGCGTGATTGACTTGTTTTGGATAAGGAGCAAGTGCAGATCATTAAGGTGTTAGATTTAGCGGCTTAAAAATCGACTACTTTCACACTTAGGAATTAATCGTTTTGCAAACTGTCAAAAGATGTGGTAATTTGTCACAGGTGTTTTACTGTGTGACATACGTTGTAAAAACATCGTAACTGCACCTGGGAGCTAGGCACGTTCTTCGATATTTGGGATCGGTTTAGAGGAAGAAAATGAAAATAAAACATCATTATTTGAATAAAATTTATGGTAAACATACAGTAATATGGGTTCATTAAAATCGAATATTCGAATACTATTTTACTATTCGAATATTCGACCCGCTATTCGAATATTCGTTACCATCCCTAGTAAATATCCTTTTAAAAACGTTTCGTGAAACATGTTCAAAGGCGCTTGTTGACCAAAGCGGGCTAATCAATGCGTGCTCCTGTAACCTTTTCTGATTACCGTGCATTTTATCTTGAAAGTGTTATACTCGAGCTAACCCTTTACCAAACAATAACGACATTTGACCAGTAGACGACTCTAGAAAACATTGTGGGAAAAGGAGAAACTGCTCACCAATTTCCACCAATGTTTGCTGCCCTATCAGGAGGTTATTTCTCAATTTCATCATATTTTGAAATATCGTCTGCAAACGCTTTCAATTTGGGACAGTTGAAAATTTGATGTTTGGTAGAGGGTTAAAGCTATTCAAAAGAAATATATGTACAAAGGAAATCATGGATATTAATTTAAACAACTTCTCGCAACTTATCTTTCAATAAACTATTTCACTTATTTTAACTATTTGTATGAGTGATCCTAAGTGACACAGCAACAGACCAAAGTGAAAAAGAACATATGTGCATTACTCATTCTTTTTGGTCGGCAACTCATACATGGACAATAATGAAGATTCGATATATATATCTGTTTCCTTAATCAAATTAAACGATTGTTTAGACATTACATGTTGGATCTATATTTGAAAACGAAAGTACAATGCAAGCAGTCTTGCAAGCAGCAATATGGCGGCTTTCTTAAAATATCCGTGATATTTTCAATGGATATATCCAATGTGTTAAGATTGTGAGTGCTCCTAAAACTTACTTCTATCTCTTATCTTGAAGAGCATTAAGCTCGAGTTTTAGATACAAATAAGATGTTCATGTAAGGAAGAAAAAATAACTATGCATATGTTTTCAGAATATTAAACAAATGCATGCATAAGCATGTCTCGAAGTCTTGTTTACATAAACATAAACCCAGGCGGCATTTGTCGTTTGTGGTGTTAGGCGTTCTATTCGAATTCTATCTCAAATCTACTCTTTTTTTTAAGAATTGAAGACGGAATTAAGTAGAAATCTTAGAAATGACTACTACATTTCCCGAATTGCCTCATTTCCCGGAGACATGTTCATGCTGTTTTATGAAAAGCTGAAAACAGATTTGCTGAACTCGCTTACCAAGATGGCTGCATTCTGCAAGGCGGATAACGTCACCCTGGAACGTCTCTGGTGTATACTACAGAATTCGGAAGGCCATGCCTACAGAGGTGAGAAACCAAGCTATATGTCAAGGGAAAAGCTGGTTGATGTGAGGACCGAGGAAAAACTTTTTAAGTGGATGGATAATATTCATGTCGCCATTGACAACCGAAAGTTTAAATGCGCAACAAACTAGTCGCTAATTGCACTCATTAAACCAAAAGCGATTTTGTAACTGATCGAAACTTAAAGAACACGCAGACAAAACTTGAGTCGTATTAACTATCCTCTGTGTATTTGGGTGGAACTCCCTTTGTGGTTTTTGAGTAACAATTTATTTATTTGTTTTTGTTTTTGTTGCGAGCATGTCCTAAATATGCGACAGTGGTTTCTTGAATATTTTGATATCATGTAGGCAAAATGTAAATATTTCCATAAAAGATGTACATGTATATGTGCAGATTAAATTGAATATGCAGATTTAGTGAAGGCAGGGTTTGTTATAAATATGTCCCCAACAATCGTTTGCACTCGTGACTTCGAGTGTAATGGTCCGCGGTCATAACAGGAACTGTTGTAATTGAATGTCATAAAGTTGAATTTCCAACGGCGGTGGGGATAATCCAAGAAACGGAATTATGTCAAAATAGGCAGCAGAAATCCAAATAGGCAGCGGAAATCCAAATATGCAGCGGAAACCCAAATAGGAAGCAGAAATCCAAATAGGCAGCGGAAATCCAAATATGCAGCAGAAATCCAAATAGACAGTAGAAATCTTAATAGGCAGCAGAAATCCAAATATGCAGTGGAAATCCAAATAGACAGCAGAAATCTTAATAGGCAGCAGAAATCGGAATAGCCATAAAATCCGAATAGGCAGCGTAAATCCAAATAAGCTGATCATCTGGTAAAGGACATCGGCGTAGAAGCGAAAGGTCTAGAACATGTGTCCTCTATGTAATCTCCAATGTCTGACTTGTCCATGTTGAAAGCTATACCAGAAGAGAAAAAAACGTTATTTGTTCATGAAGAGCAATCTAATCTTTCATCACAGTGGACTCATCTATCACCTACAGTACTGGTGTAATGGTTAAGAAGTATGGAGAACATGTAAAGACGGGGTCTTCCCCAGGCCTGTTAAGTGATGCGAGGCCCAAGCGCCTAAATTTCAAAAAAAGCACTTCGCCAGCGCCTTAATTGATCCCCTTGCGCTCAAGATCAGTCTACAACCAGTCTACTCGCTTCTGCTATTGTTTGATACATTTGATTTGATATCAAAACGGTATTTTGGTCTCAATTCCAAAACAGACCGAAAAAATGACCATGCCAGGATTCATATCTAAAAAAAAGTTCAACAGGGAAAAGGAGGTGCCCCCTCTCCTTCCACATCCAACCAGCCTGTCTGTTGGCAAAAGAGAAGATGAAAACTTGTTAAGGGTTAGTTCATCAATGTTTCAGTTATGCAACTGTTAAATATTGGATCTACCAGTACTAGGAAAGGGCTATGAAGTGACCTGCCAAAGGTCACTGGCGGACCAGAGGTGTTGGTTGGGCTTGAACCCAGAGGCCTTGAGTTGTCAGTCCGCCAACTTAACCACCAGGCACTCCAGCGCCCGAAAAAGGGAAGACCCAGAAAGGGGTTCAGCAAGTTCTTGACAGGGGTCTTGCCTCCTATGTTTCAATTACCACTGCCTTTACATAAAACATTGGGATAATTATAAGAAGCCCACTTAGCCCACTTTACAGATCACCTGCATCATCTACAACTTTTATAAAACTTATTTTTTGGTTAAAATTGTTTTTCACTCTGATATCTATAAATATTAGCTACAGTCGTCACGATAGTAGATATAAAATAGACGAATACACATGAATTACTACAATGTCCTTTCCATATCTTCAAAAACAAAACATTTTTCATCAACTTTATTTTCATTGCTATATTGTATGTTTCATGCGATATTTCACTCTGTATTTCATGGCATCACATATAACAGATCGAGGCAGTAATTTTGTAGTGAAACATTACATTTACCAATGGGGATGAGTTTGGGGGTTTAGCATATTAATCATCATTTCATTGGTTAGTTGCCATAACCCCGCCCCCAAATGTTGGTCAGAGCTCAACTCAAAATATCGGGATCCAATGCAAAACTAGAGCAAGTCATTTACTTTTGGAATTTAATTGTCAGAGAGTATAAGCAATTACATTTGTTAAATGGCTGAAATGTCTATATTTCCTAATGGGGTTTACATCACATAAATATTATTTCAGTTGTTGTGAAGCCCGACTCATAATGATGGAAGAGGACACCAAACTTAAGTGCTCATTGAGTAGGGTAGATCCATCTAAATTCCGTTTGTCATTCAGGCCACACCTTTCATAAAAATCCAAATGCCATCATCAGTATTTGAAGCCACATAGCGATGGCCATGTGATTTCAAGTTCTAGAATCTACCATAAGGCCACAAGGCCTAAAAAACTAGTGTCGCTGAATGGTCTTTTAATTTACTTGCAATGAACAAAAATTCATATTACTATGTCAAAAGGAGACCTTGCTCAGCAAGAGCAAACTCTCTATTGTAGAAACTTCATGATAGTGAAGTAGTGCATCCATCATTTTGTATCCCCATCAATTCTTATTACAAATTTCTCCCTAAGCTTAAATCAAGGAAGGCAGGTAGCAGGCACAAAAAAACACAGATATCCAATGGCGAATCTTTACTTCGAATGATTATCTCTTTTTCCTATCTATCCACACTTTCTAATGTTTCATTTGTCAACTGCACTATGTGTTTGTTTCTGTGAAAAGCTTGATCTAAACATGCCGACATCTGCTCTGGAGACAGGGGACTCCCTCCTGCAATAAACACAACCAGTCCTTTAACCGATATCCAAACAATAACGACATTTGACCAGTTTGTTGCAGACGGCTCTGGAAAACATTGTTGGAAAAAGGAGAAATTCTTCTTAACAAGCAATTCTTCCTAACAAGCAATTTCTCCATTTCCCACAATTTTTTCAGTCCTATCAGAAGACTATTTTTCAATTTCATCACATTTTGAAATGTCTGCAAACTCTTCCAATTTGGGGCAGTTGAAAATTTGGCGTTTGGTAAATGGTTAACACCCTACTCCATTTCATCTCACTTTATAAAATCTGCTGCAAACTGAGTGCAAATGGTATGTTTAAACGTATGTTTAAAAAATATTGCAAATGTTTACCGAATATAAACAATTTTTGTCTAACTCATATTCTGGGTTTGAGCCCCATGGACATCTTTGGTTTCAAGGGCATGACCTTTGTCAAATCACTTCCAGAGCCCTAGCCTAGTACTGGTTGGTCCAAAAAAGCTGTTCAATAACTGAAAAATTGTTGATATGGCATTTAACACTGTACAAACAAAAAATTGAATCCATGCTGTGAAGGGGCATATAAATTTAAAGTTCTGGGGTCCGTTTTACTAAACAATTTACGGAAAATGTTTGCGTAAGTCATAATTGACAAACATGGATAGTATCTTCAATGAAAGTACAATATTGCAATGTGGCACTTCATTGGAAGCGTCTCGGAGAGACGATTCCAATGATGTGTCACTTTGCAATATTGCTTCGTCCAATATTGAAATAAGAGGAATTGTTGTTTTAGACTTACGCAAATCTTAAGCGTAAACTGTTTAGTAAAACGGTACCCTGGAAAGCAATTTATCAAATGAATCAAGAGCAGTACAGTTGAGCCTCGTTTATCCAGACACTTTCTTTCCCAGGAGTAGTGTCTATATTAATGAATAATCAGGAATAAAGAAATGGCAAGTTTCCAGTGATATGTTTACCTATACACCGTGTATCATAATAATTACTATGAAGTAAAAAATATGTCATAGCTGAAAATAATTGCCAGACTTTGTCTCCTGATTGCTGTCTATTCAGCACCTTTTGAAAACTTTCTATGATGATGATTACAAATACGTAATAAAACACACTTTATTAAAATATAAATAATTTGTTTAACATGGATTGCCAAACAAGTTCTTACAACTTAGATAAATTACTCTCAATTCTGCTTCTTGATACTACACCAGTTCTTGCGCCGATTCGTTGGTTAGTCTCGGCAATTTTCACCTCACATAATGGGGATTTGAACCCAGGACCCTCGGTACAAGAGGGCAGCGCTCTACCTCTGCATCACTGTCGCACACTTTATTAAGAGCTTCATCCATATCCACAACCATGAAGACAAAATCTTTTCTATCTACATGTTCCTATCTCAATTTTCAAAAGCTTTTCCCTGAAATAATCACTTGCATTGAACCCTCAACAGGGTTTAAACACGAAATAATGAAGTTAGCAATAGAAATACACACTTTATTTAGAGCTTCATCCATATTCACAACCAGGAAGACAAAATCTTTTCTATTTACATGTTCCTATCTCAATTTTCAAAAGCTTTTCCCTGAAATAATCTGAGATAGTGACATTATGAAAATGAGGTTGTTAATGCAATACAAGTACAGTGATGTCTCGTTAATCCAAACATGTCCGTTCCCAACAAAATGTCCGGTTTACAGAGTAATCCAGACTAATGAAGCAGAGCATGTTCTTATACACATTAAGACATAAATGGTCTGTATGCATGTGTATACTTATAACCCTTTAGTAAACGCCAAATTGTCGACCGTCCCAAATTGAAAGAGTTTGCAGACGACATATCAAAACCTGATGAAATTCAAAGATAATCTTCTGATATGGCAGAAAACATTGTGGGAAAAGGAGAAATTGCTCGTCACGAGCAATTTCTCCTTTACCCACATTGTTTTCAAAAGTCATCTGCAACAAACTGGTCAAATAATTCCGTTCCCTTACAATTTCGTTCGGATTGCAAGACATCCGGATAAACGAGGCTTCACTGTATACAAATAAAACAATACAAACTGACCTGGTTTTCTCACTAGACATAAATGATTTTCTGTGGTAACAACAGTCACTTCTCCAGTAGCAAGTCCTTCTTCCTCCACAGATGGGTCAGTCAGCAGGAGTTCACTACATGGTAAATTAGATAAATATCCACTAAGCTATAGTAAATAATCACCAAAAAGGATAATCTTAACATGGTGTGATAAGATGGCCAATAGCTAATGCCCCTTTATAGGAATTCAAAACTGGTCAAAATTGAAAGCAACACCAGACAAAAAAAAAACCCCATTAAAAATGTGATTTGTGACGGGTAAAAATTTAAAGCAACATAAGAAAATTAAAAGGAACATAAACATTATTTGTACACAGTCTAAGTTGAAAGCAACAACAGACATTAAAACCAAACATGTTAAAAAAAACTAATTTGTACTTGTTCTAAGTTGGAAGCGAAAGCAGACAATGAAAATGTTGAAAAAAACTAATTTGTACTTGGTCTCAGTTGAAAGCAAAGTACAAAAAATAAGATTGTCTTTAAAATATTGGGTAGAAACCACAGTGACAGAAGAACTTGCTCATCACTTTTTTTATTTTAAATGGTTTAACATTGCATCAACATCATTTCAATCATGTTGTGATGCTCGACTCTTAATACTGGAAGAAGACCCCAAACTTAACTGCCATAAAGGGCTGGTCAAGCCAGGTAGAACCATCAGCACATTGTAAGTCAATCTGGACACTGCCTCTAATAAAATGATCCTTTTTCAAATATTGTTCACTAAAAAGGATCATCTTGTATGTAAAACATGTCAAAATTTAGCATACAGTAACCACATCTTGTGCTTCTTGGTCGAAGTGTTTGATTTAACATAAACCTATAATGACATGATGAAATAAGGTATTTAGTAATAATGTTGGTCGTATGTTACTGACCTTCTTTATAGTTTATGTGTCAATGACTGCAGAAATCAGTCTTATGGGCCAAAATTAAGTTTTTGAGATTTTTACAAATTATGACTAGGTCACATGTCAAGATCGATATTTGAAAATTTCAATAAAAAATTCTCAAAATTAAAAAAGTTACAGCTATTTTAGAAAAAGCAGTCTTCCTAATTAATTGTTACATCAGGTTGTTTAATTGACGTCATCGTTTTTGACGTAACGTCAGTTTTTTATAGTGAACTGCCTTGTCTAAAAGTTAAATAACTTCTTTCTCTTTGATTCTTTTTAATCCAAACTTTCAAGTCTTATTTCCAAAAGAATGACATGCCACAACATTTGGAAAAACTAATGCAAATACTATGCTGTCATTCTAAATTGTTTATTTATCTTCTGCTGTATTCTTCAGTTTTTTATCTGACATTGGGCTATTATTAACAAGATAAAAAAAATGCATTCTTAGACTCACATATTTTGAAAGGATAAGAAGATTATTGACTGCCTTTGAAATGAATCGGTACAAAAGGATTTATTAAGTTATGGACATTCATATCTATAGGGAACGGACTGAAGACTCAAAACCTAACTTGACTCAAAACTTGACGTCATGCATCTGAAACAGTGTTAGCTTAATTGTTTTAACCTTTGATGCTTCCTTTTAAATAGATTCCTTGGAAGCTATTATTTATTTTTCTCAGGACAACAAATAAATAGCTTTATTCCAACTTATAGTATATGTACTCAATGATGCCAGAAAGAAAAATGCAATTCTCTGGTTCCATGCGGTCCTAAAGATGATGCAAAACCTGCAAAACCACCAAATGCGAAATAGAAAAAGAAAATGAATTTCTTGGATATAAATACATTTATTTTTTCAAAACCAACAAATGAATTAAACAATCCATATATCAAGCAGAGTACTTGTTGAATCTTGCAGTGGACTCCCTGAACAAACTACATTGTACATTGGTATTACATTGTAGTTGAATTTGATCATAAACTCCCTGTTTAAAAATGTGAATATGTGCATTAAGATAACATCAATAATATCCATTTATTCAGAGTGTTATCTGATATGTTGACTGCTCTTATTCGTAATCAAAAACACTGTAATTATATAACAGTACTTGTTGCAAGATTTATGTTTTAGAGTTTGAAAACATCATTGCAATGATTTCTATTAAGAAATTAACACAGATCTTTCTGTAGAATGTTATGGACACTTTTTGATTGCAGTCCTATAGTCCCTTCATTCTAACTCTTCTATATTTTCTTCATCATCCCTGAATGTCACTCAACTGCAAAGGTCAGAGACAGTTCCTCCCAACATCATACTGTGGCTAATGGTTTATTGTTTACCTATAAAGAGAATGAATGAAATAATCTTTGAATATGAATATCTTTTCCTTTATAGATAGTGTTAAAAACAATTTAAACTTTTTCCAGTTACAATATCACTTTCCATGACCAGTACTATGCTATGAGTCTGAAGTTTCTTCCTAATGGATAGTACTAAGAAAACAGTGATGCTGGTGGAGCTTGGGGTTGGAAACCCCCGGGTAACAGCCCAACCACCTTAACCATAAGGCCACAAAAATTCTTTATCACAACTTCATACCTGATACCTTGTACATGTAGAGAATATTAAGTTTTATTTTATTTGAAAGTCATTTTGAAAATAAAAGGTGAAGACCTAGAATTTGATAATCAAATTCCATCAACAAACAAATCCAACTAAATGCAAAAATAGTTCTTTGTTGCAGTTCCTTTGAGTTTGAAACTTGTTTATATACATGTCCTCTTTCAGTTCTGCTTTATGTAAAGATTTGAAGCTGATTTAACTTGAATTGTTTTTAAATCAGGACAAATGAAGTCTACAAATAAAAAGTAATAACTATGAATCTTCTTCAGTAAGGATTTGCAGGTTATATGAATCATGATGTATGTTCATGCAATTAGTTTTGGCAAAATATCTAATGGAATTCAATACACCTCTGCACACAATGTTGGTTTTTCCAATTCTGATATAAATAGTAGTTGACCAGTGATGCATCATACTGTATTCAGTGTTTGCTCTCTGTAAGTAACGGGTTATGCTAGTTTCACTGTAAACTCTAGTATCTAATGACCCCTTCATCCTCCAGAAGAAAAGGCTTTTATTCTGTAATGTAAAAAGAATGTAATGCTGTAATAAAAGGTACTAAGTACTAAATATACAGTAGTACCTTGTAAAATAGAAAATAATTGTGCAGTATGACCAAGTATGAGCAATTTTAGAACACAGAATTTCTTTTTTTACACAGTGAATTTCATCAGAAAGCTGAAAATACTTATAAAACACTTATATTTGATAGATAACATCGAAGCTTTTCAGATGTGTCATCACGACATACCAGATGATACCTCATCTTATTTTTAGGCAAAATCTTAAAGTATGCCTCTTAGAAAGGCATTCAATGTTACAAAAAATATTTTGTCATAAAAACTAATGTGTATACCTGGTTAATCATAAAAAGGCCAAAAGCAGTCTGCACATAATGGAGCAATCAGCCCATAGATTGTGTTTTATGAGTAACTAAAGTAAAAATAGGGAATCGGACACTCTTCATCAATGCATGAACAACAATCAACCATCTTAAAGTTCTTATTTCTTCTTTTTTTTCAATAAGGAATGTGGAAGGATGAATAAGAAATAAGGATTGTGCATGGTTTTCAATGAATTAATGTCAAACTCCCAATTTTGATCATCCAACATGAAGGAAATAAGAAATACACAACATAATATGCACATTCAGATGTTTGTGAGAACCTTGTGATGATGGTTTGTCAAAATACTGACACTCACCAATGGACAATGCAAGATAAGATGATTGTTTAGATAATAAACCGTTTAAACGATTTACTAAATCTAAAACATAAATATGCTAAAATTACACAGATTGGTAATGAAAGACGGTGTGAGATGTATCAATCTTCTAGTCTTACATAATTTTAAAGATCTGTGATGTCATTCCAGCAGTAGAAGACATTTCATTTTAAAACTATTAATTTAGTTTCAAGGTTATGCGTATCGTAAGGCTGCATAAAGAATAATATTTGTTTATATTTTTCAGACACTTTGAAGAAAACATTAATCTGATTTGCTTATTGATTGTAACTGTTTTCTTTTGTGTTAGGGGTTGTGGTTGGTGGGGTGGGGTGGTCCAAAGTTTTCTTCCCTTTGTCTTTCGAATAAGAGCTATACAGGGATGGTAATGAAAACTCAATTTTACAAGTAGTATAGTATAAGTGAAAGTTATTCTCACATGTGGTAAGGAAAAGTTTAGCTTATGTACAATGAATCTTTCCTGAATGCAGACCAAAATGTTCAAGACAAGCATAATGTCCTTTTCATATATTCAGTCAACGAGTTCGGTCTTCCGTGCATGTTTCATATTTTTTCTTCGAAATCACATAATGAATCACTCTTTTTAGTAGAAGACTGGATATAGTTTTGGGTTGTTGTTTTGAATGTCGAATACTAAGCTTCATATAATCGCATCTAACCAAAGATAGCAACCGAAAGTGACAGATTTCCGACAACTTTCGGGTTATTTTCGTGAAGTATCAACACAATTTAAACACCGATTTATCAACAGTTACGAGAGTAAATGCTATGTTAACCCTATAAATCCAATTTATATCTTTCCACTTACCTTCACTGTCGAGGAAATGCAGCTCCCTCGTGCTAATGCGAAGAAGGCGCGATTTACATCAAGAAACAAATATGTAGGTCATCGCTGTTTATAAACAGGAAACACTCGAAAGGTCGGGGCTAAGTCTTTCAAAAGTTATATATTTAGTATTTTCGATCGGACTGCACTTTTATTTCAGTTGAATATTGTTCAATCTTCAGGGACCAAGTTTGGCAAGTTTTAGTGAAAACAAAACATGATAAATTATGATTAAATGCGAAAATATAAAGCGCAAACTTATACGAGGATCTCTCGAAATCGCCGTTTTCGCCATAAGACCGATTTCTGCTGCTGACGTCACTTATGGTGAAAAGAATACATACTTGTCCAACACTACAAAAGTAGACGACACCGGATCACTCAGGACATTTAATGGACACTGTTGCTGGGGTTTCACATCCAGCTTCTCGGTTTCTTCATTCCATGTCACATTTGGTAAACTTGCTGGAATAGTCAAAATTATTTATTTTGTTCAATTGGGTTTTATATTGCATCAACAACTTTTCAGTAAGAAATTGATGCCCAGCTCTTTACAGATGAATGTCGGCACCTTACTTAATCCTTTCCCAAACAAAAACGGCATTTGACCATTATGTTGCAGACGACTTTAGAAAACATTTTCCGTCAAAATTTTCTGCTCTATCTGACAAATATTTTTACATAATCACATTTTGAAATGTCGTCTGCAAACTCTTTCAATTTGGGACAGTCAAAAATTTGTTGTTTGGGAAAGGGTAAACTGCCATTATGTGCAGGTCAAGATGGGTGGAACCATCTGTATTATGTATCTAGATCAAATCTATATCTTTCATGGTTTAAACCTCACAAAACACTAGGCTTTTTACTAAGTTTTCTGACAGCATATTTATCTTGTATGCTATCGAGGTAATAGAAACAGCGTTGTTGCTGTTAATACATTTAAGTCAAATAAAATTATACATTATAATACTGCAAACACAGCTGATCAAACTTAATGGACCTTATCCCAATTAGTTGAATCACTGCAAGGATAACACATGTGAAGATTAATTCTCATCATACAGTACTAATTGTAGTGAGTACAAGCTTCAAACAAGAACAAAACAAGGATTCCTTAAGTCAAACAAGAGCTGTCCATAAGACAGCACACTCGACTATTGGATAATGGAGAGGGATATAGGTCAGTTAAACAATATTTGCTTCTAAAATAAAAGGGCGTACACAATGCTTGAACAAGATTTTCTAAGTACAGAAACTGGTATACTGGTATAGAACTTAATCAAGAACCTTACAAAATGACTCTGAATACAGGTGCCAAAATCAAAATTAAAAAAAAATCAATAGTTGTTACACACAAAACTTTACCAAGATTTTTGAAGTACAAAAGGCCACATAATTTGCTTAAATTCATAACAAGAGATTTGAAACTTGTTCAGGGACCTTAGATTATGACCCTGGACATAAGGTTAAATCCAGGCCAGCTGCCAAGTAAATTGGAGGCTTGCCTGTGATCTTACCTTTTTGCTACTTATAGTATCTTTCTCATCCAAGTTATTCAGATAAGGTTTTGAGAAGCAAACATAAAAATCTATTTATAGAAAATTACCCAGCATTCTAAGGGTTAACTGTTGATATATTGCATGCCGATTATTCCCAAACATATCGAGACTTCCTTACCTAGTTGCAGGGCTGTCACTAATTTTTTCAAGTAAGAGGCCAACTTTCGATTTGAGGAGATCAAAGAAGCAAACACCCAACAAAAGTTGGTTGATACTTATGACAACCTGTCATATTCTTTGTAATTTGAGCTGACAAAAAGTCATTTGAAGCGGTCAAATTGGCCGGTGGCCGGCTCTTAATGACAACCCTATAGTTGTCTGGGTGATTCTAGATCTGTGTACTTACTGTTCTTCAATGCAGCTAGCAAGGCCAGGACACTGGCATCACAGACATTTCCATCATAGTCCAGACAGAGAAGGTCACAATATAGAACCCAAACATACTGCAAAATAGTGAAACATATAGGATAACTCACTCAATTACTGTTTCCACAAATAATCTATCTTTGTTGATCTGTGTTTTGTACATTGTTGTCAATAATTTTTCAGCGGTATTTTGATGTATGACTTATTATAGAAATAGAAAGATACCATTAAGTGCTGGAAAGATGTACAGAACCATCAGCATTCTGTTAGTCAGCCGGGAGCTGGGAGACTAACTCTCATGAAAAATAAGATCTAGGCTAACTGGGATTTGAACCCGCTTGGTGTAGTATTTTGGGATGTAACATGCAATACTCTAACCATCAGGCAATGGAGGACCTCCCTGTGGGAAATAATCTACCCTAAACAATTTCAAATCATGGTCATTTACTGTATAATTCATCATTTAGTTAATTATGACCAAAGTCAAATTTAATTGAACTTAAAAATACGTAGGGAAGAAAAAGCACAGTGCAAATAAATACTGAATGTTATAATGTTTCATCTTTCCCAAGGTTTGTATCTACTTTATGTTGAGTGAGAAAAGATGTACTTCACAAGACCGAAAGGCCACATGAAAAGTATGTATTTGTGCTGTAATAATCCATGACTAATAATAAATGCAAATATTTTATTGGAAGCCAAATGTATACACCATTTACATTTTTCTTTGAACCAAAGTACTGTTTACATGAATACTGTTTTCAAAGTACCTAAAAAAAGAATTGTTTAGGAAATTTCTGTGATAAAAACTATTTAAGAAACAGAATTTTGTGAAGATTATGTTCACCTTTTGACCTTGTGAGTAGTCTTAACCCTTTCCCAAACATCAAATTTTTTACTGTCCTTATTTGAAAGAGTTTGCAGACAACACTTCAAAATGTGACAAAATTAAAATATAAACCTCTGATAGGGCAGAAAACATTGTGGGAAAAAGCAGAAATTACTCGATTAGAGCAATTTCTCCATTTCCCACAATGTTTTCCAGAGTCGTCTGCAACAAACTGGTCAAATGTCGTTATTGTTTAGTAATGGGTTTAATTAACTTGCATCTAATATTGAAAAGAAAGTTCTCAAATTTCTTACCTTTCCAGCAAGAATGCACAGCTCCTCGCAATCAATACACCCAGAGCTGAATGAGAAAGAAAGTTCATGTTTATTCTTAGAATGCTGGGTTATTGTATTAAAATTTATTCTTGTGTCATTTGCTTTCCAAATCCTTAAATATTTGCTTTATTTCTATGAAGAATGATACTCAGAGTAGCAAACAGGTTAGATCACAGGCCAATTTAATTGGCGACTGGCCTGGATCTAACCTATTTGCATAAGCATGAAGTCAGTTCAAGCACCATAAGGGTCAAATATGCTTGTGCTCAAGTAAATGATTTAGTAAAACAGGTATAGAACTTTAAAAAAAATGTAAATTCTAATTGATCCTGTTTCTATGACTTCTAGATAAACATTTGTTAAAATGCATATTGTTAAGAAAACACTTGACTACAGATGAGTATAAACCATTGCTTGTAAAAAGTAATTTCTCTTCTATTTAGTAAATGTTATATATCATTTTATTGCAATGCTTTGAATAAAGATAACATAATTATCACAGTTTAACAATGTTTTATGTATCAAAATAATCTGTTATCAAATGCAAGCATAAAAATATGTACATACATGGCAAATAAAAATAAATATTTTTTAACCCTTGTAGTTCTGGAACCGACTTCATGGTTATGGAAACAGTTTAGATCATGTACAGCTTGCCTGTGATCTAAACTATTTGCTACTCTTAGTACCTTTCCTCATCAAAATTACGCCAAAATTTAAGGTTTTTGAAAGCAGACAACATAAAAATCTATTTTTAGAAAATTACCCAGCAGAAGTAGGCAAGTCTGCACATGTAAGCATTTCATAAATGAGAAAAAGTATGATACCTAAGTATTCATGAAACCCAATATAACGTAAAAGCACTCAACTGAAAAATGTGCCCATAGGCCAAATTCTATGGGTTACTTATTGGAAAGCATATATTATACATAGCAGAAGTAGGCAAGGCACAACATGAGACTGTGCACACTTGCACATGTAATCATTTCATAAATGTGAGAAGTATGATACCTAAGTATTCATGAAACCTAATATAAGGTCACTAAACCAAAAAATGTGCCCATAGGTGTAATCCTGTGTGTTACTTACTGTTTTAGAACATCTAGGATAAACTGGCTTTGTGTTTGGGCCTGTTCTCCAGGCGGCCCTGACCTAAACATCGGGGAACACAATGGTGATAACTCAATATTGGGAACTGAAAAACATATTGTTGTATAAATCATTCAAAAACTTTTCCCAGACTTGGACCTTTTCTCAACCCTGTCAGAGGCATTGTGGGACCTTTTATATGTGTTTGTCGTCCTTCATTGATACAGATGATTTCACATAATTGTGCAAATTAAGAAGGTGCTTTATGTGCATAAGCAATTGAATTATTTTTCTTCAATACTGTGAATAATTTTGGGTTTTTTGTGTAAGCACTCCTATGCTGTGATTTGTTTCTTGTTTCTATTTCAACCTGTTAGTAGGGATCAGGAATATGCTAGTTTTATCCGTTTTGGACCAATTTCGGTTGTACAATCGCGATTTGATGAAATAATCCGTCCTGTTATTAGACAGATATGACATTCTACAAATCTAACAATATCTACGAAATCACAAATTTAATTGGTTAATTGTTAACCCTGTGTTAAACAATGACTGAGGCATTAGTAAATTGGGAGTTTAATTGTAAACAAATCTAAATGTTTGATTGAGAATACACATGACATGCTTGTTCTGGGAAAACCGAAGATGGGTTTCAGCTGTTTCTCAAACAGACCAGGATTTGGAGATTTCCTGATCCCTGCCTGTAAGTGCGTAACAGATCTCATTCAAAAGTTTGGCACCATTTTTCTAATGACATCATACAGACCTAATACCCAATGACAAATAAAGCTACTTTATATTGCTCTTTTGATGAACCAACAGAAGGAGACCAATTTTATAAAGGAATTCTTTTCTCATAATAATGTTTCCTTTATCTATTTATTCATTTTATTTCATTTTATATAGGTTTTATATCACTAAACATTTTTTTCAGTCATGTTGCTATGCCTGGTTCATCATGATGAGAAAGCATGTTACTCCTAAGACTGATTTTAAATGCTGGTCAATGGTTATCTTCTACTGAATTTTGTGAAGGAAAGATACCAAGAAAAGCAAACAGGTTCGATTTCAGGCCAGCCGCCAATTTACTTGGCGGCTGGCCTGGATCCAACCTGTTTGCATAACCATCAAGTTGGTTCCAGCCCTTTAAGGGTTTAGCTGCGAAGAACCATCGGCATTTTGCAAGACAACCAGGTGACTACCTATCATGAAAATCAAAATGCCGTCACCAGGATTTCAACCCATGCGGTGGCGGGCCATGTGACTTCGCGATTTGTTTTCTAACCACTAGGCCATGTTTGTACCCCATTCTATTGTACCCCATTTCACAGAGAATGATAATATGATAATACTGTAAGATTATGCTGTAAACATAAATCAGTGAAAAAGTTTAGATGACACTGGACAAAAGTTAAAACAAAGAGTAAGGAAAAAAACTTAGTACCAAAAACACTAGCGTTGAAAACAGTCAATATTGTTGTTGCTTGTTATAATTGGTCCAATTTGTAACCAACAGGAAAAGAAAATTGTTAAGTATGAGTTCTTGAAGAGTCTTTGCTATATATGGTGTTTCATTGCAACAAATTGGAAAATTACTCATTTTCAACAATATCTTTTTATGCCACAATTCTTTCTTGACTTTTCTGCAACATGTTGGTCAATTGTCTCAATTCAGGGTTTTCCTTGACTCCAACTTAAATGGTAAATGACCCCCAATTCCTGGATATGTCCCCTAAAGATCATTATTTTCCATTCATAATTCTATAAATTAGAGGTTAAAAAGTCCCCTAATATGAGCATAAATCAAGGTGTAAAGGAAAAACCCTAAATGTAGTTTTACATTTTCAACAAAACTTTTGCAGAATCCCTGTATCCTCACATGAACTTAAATGGTCAGTAAAAGATGTTTTTTTTTAAACAGATTTTAAAGCCGCTCAACAAGTTTTCATTTATTTATGGCTTCTCCTGTGATTAACCAGTATTAAGCTTTGGCTCTGTATTGTCTTACAAAAGTACACTCACAAGATACCTGCCGAGTAGGTTGGGCTCATACCTAGGCCCCTAAGATGAAAGTTGAAAATTATTGAGCCATGCAGTAAGAGACAATTAAATCATGTCGCAGTGACTTCTTTTAAGGCAAGAAAGCGTATTTGGTGGGCTTGGTTGTGAAACAAGAGTGTTAAATTTTTATATATGACAAACAAGTAAAGAAAATATTTGCGCAAGTCAAAACTTAAATACATTGATAGAATCTTAAAAACAAGTACAAGTTTGTAATTTGACACGTCATTGAAAGCGTCTAGGAGATATAATTCAAATGATGGTTACTTTGCAATATCGCATATCTCAATTTCCAAATAAGAGGTTATAATGGTTTGAACTTACACATATTCTTAGCATAAAATGTTTAGAAAACACTACCAAGAAGTATCAAAAAGTCTATATATTGCAAAAGATACAATACTTTACCTATATATCCCCTCTTTGGTTCCTCTGCTTTAGGAATGGCAATTTCCTGAGAAAAGAAAAATTACAAATCATTATCATTGTAGTATCAATTTTTTCAAAGATATCAGACTTTATGCATCTGTATAAAATCTTTTTCTTAAACTGACTTGGAGCTATTTTTCAGTTTTATGTAAAAACAGACAATCATAAAACATTACATTAATACATTACATATAAACTGCCATGCCAATTTTTATGCCACATCCTCTTGTGCGACCCACAGCCAATCCCTGCCACCCCAATAAAAAGGTAAAGTTGTTGGTGTTGTTGTTACATCTTTCCTTATATAAACAATTTGTTGACAGGACCAATTTTGTCCTTTTAAGTCAATCCTTTCATAAGTCAACAGAAATTCTATATGCAATAAAGGATAAACTCATTACATTCTTGAAATGTTTTAATGTCTATTATAAAAAGATTTCAGATTTTCTGGTGCCAGTTGGAATTGTTGAAGTATATCTTGATAATACACCTGAATCTATAAACAATTCCTATCTTTTGCTAAAGTAGTGAGACTGATGTAGATATATACAGTTTCTACGGAGAACGATGAAGTATGGTCCACTTTGTGACTTATTATAAATATACATTCAGTGAGTGTTGTTGATGAACCCCTGAAGTAGAATCAAGATTAACTTGTAAAAGTTGTATGACATCCTTTCACAATTAATGTTAGATAAATATATTTTATCTAAAGGATTATAGTAAGCACCAGTGTAATGCTTCTGAAATATTTTGGACAAATGATTGCACACTAAGTTTGTTTGAACTTAACAAGCGATCACACGTCCAAAAAACCTTCGGATTCCTTACAAGGGTACAACCTTAATCACTAGAGCAAATAATTGTGACATTTTGTCAAAAAAAATGTCTTTAGATTGATTCTTTCAACTTTCATTCCAGGAGTCGCGAAATTTGATTCTGATTTAATTGTTAGTAAATGCCGTATCTTTTCATGCAATTGTCCGTATAATGGTTACATAGCATATTTTAGTAAATTTTAGTAAGAAATCACTTGTTTGTTCTGGCTCTTTGACAAGCCGAGCAATAAATAAAATTGATTTCGCCACCGCTGCATGATTTTATAGCAAAATCATCAATATTAACAAAAAATGTTTGAGTTTGGAAACATCAGCGTCAGTGTTTGAATAAAACTTTAAATGAACTCCCCTATATACAGTTTAACCCCTGACCTTAATGCCAGGATTTCATTATAGCGGTACCAACTTAAGGACAAAACTGCCCAATTGTTTAACCCATTACCAAACAATTTGACCAGTTTGTTGCAGACGACTCTGCAATTTCTCCTCTTCCAACAATGTTTCCTGCTCTATCAGAAGATAATTTTTCAATTCAATCATATTTTGAAATTTTGTCTGCAAACTCTTTCAATTTGGGGCACTCGAAAATTTGGCGTTTGGTAAAGGGTTAATGCCTGAACTTACAGCCTTGATCCCACACATTACTGTTGTATTTCCGAGTTTGACAATGGCTGATCCTTCGGCAGTGTTAACACATTCTGAAAGAGACATGTACCATCAGTTTATCTGGAATTATCAAAATACATTTACTTTATATTTACTTATTTCAAACACATCTACAGCAAGGAAGCAGTAGGCAACTTCTTATTTTGTCACAGTGATTTCTTCCTAAAAACCACAAAAGACAACATCAATATTTAAACTTTGTAATTGTTGTCTGTTGATGCTTTCATTTTTGACCAATTTGAAATTCATATTTCTTCATGAGAAATTGGAATAAGGAATTTGAATAAAACCATTAAGTAGAAAGGTGAAGCTCCTTATTTAATCACATTATCTATGTCCAGAGTATTCAAATCAAGCAACTAAAATGGTTCTAACAATAAGGTTTGTGTCTTAGTTAAAACATGATAAAACACCATTATATACATTACAAACAATTTAGTGAAGCAGATAGGAACAGAAAGTAAGAGCTTATTAAGTTCCTCTCCTTATATGTATTAACATTTACAGTCTTACACCATAATAGGGTTAATACCTCATCTGCTGCAAATGACTCAAGAAGCCACTTTATAC
This sequence comes from Cerastoderma edule, assembly GCA_947846245.1. NCBI lineage: Eukaryota > Metazoa > Mollusca > Bivalvia > Cardiida > Cardiidae > Cerastoderma > Cerastoderma edule. The sequence continues at coordinate 36,295,458 of OX401408.1, read as the reverse complement.
CATACGAAGGACCGGAGTCTATGTTATCAAAGTATATCTTGCTTAAAATCAGAACTATAGCTCAACTTTGAGTATAAATAAAAGCATCATTGGTGATCCAGACTTAAACTGTATTCAATTTTTTTGCTCAAACTTAAGTTTAAGCAATGATTTTGAGTCAACCAAAACATTTTATAAAGTGATGTAATATGTGCTCAAGAGGGAGACATCCGACATGAACATAGTTTATCTATCTTATCAAACAGTGTACAATATGTTTACAATACTTAACCCTTATAGTGCTGGAACCGAATTCATGCTTATGTATACAGGTAAGATCCAGGCCAGCCAACAAGTAAATTGGTGACTGGCCAGTGCTCTCACCTATTAGCTACTCTGAGTAATTTTCCTCATCAAAATTAAACAGGTAATTAAGGTTTTGGTAAGCAGACGACATCAAAATCTATTTTTAGAAAATACGCCAGCATTCCAAGAGTCAAGTATATGTAAGGGTTGAAGTTTAAATTCAATGTTGTCCTTTTTAGAGACTACAGGACCAGTTTTTACCACCCTTCCAGTCCACCAGTATAGTATGGCATACTATATCTAGTCATGTTTAAGACAGGCAAAAGATTGCAAGTCTTACTTTTGTGCTTTGCACTTAATCATGAAACAAGTATTCAATAATTCAAAACTTCTCCTTGTTTTTTGAGTAAGCCAAACTTAATGAGCCATTTAGATGTTTTGTTGGGGTGTAGATTTATACCATTTTCAACAGGATTTCACAGTGATTTTTTTTCTAAATCAAATCAATGTATTTTTTCACCAAAACTTCAATGGGTTTTTCTGTATAAAATGATTAAAATGAATGAAAGTAATGAGTTTGGGGGAAATTTTTAGTGATTTTTTGGGCCAAAAATGATGATTGTATTATTTTCAGTTATATTGGGGCTGTCAGCACACCTTTCCATACTTTGGTATATCCTCACCAGTATTACAAACTATTCTCTCTAAGCTGCTCACTGCTTTACCACAAAAAAAATAATTAATCAGTGACAAGAGACAACTAAATGGTGTCGCATTGACTTTTAAGTTTGCACACCAGAACAAAATGCCAAGCAAGGTCTCAAACTCAGGAACATTGTATTCCGAGTTGATCATGCAGCCACCTGTACTGAGAAAGCTCAGCTTAAGTTATTTGGAATGAAATAACCCTTTACCAAACACCAATTTCAGACTGTCCCAAATTGAAAGAATTTGCAGACAACATTTCAAAATATGATGAAATTGATAAACAATCTACTGGTAGGGCAGCAATTGCTTGTTAATTTCTCTTTTTCCCCACAATGTTTTTCAGAGTTGTCTGCAACAAACTGGTCAAATGTCATTATTGTTTGGTAATGGGTTAATGGGAATGAAAACATTCATACTTATATTAATGACTGTTGGCCGGAATTCCTCTAGATTTCTTCCATCTGGTCGTATTTCCTTCTCCTAAAACATGTCAGTTTTCATTATACATGTACCTCAAACAAAATGTTTATTTTCATTCTAGATAACTGTCTACCTCTTTTGCTTTACAGCTCAGGACTTTTTTTCCTTGACTTGGGAAGAGGCCTAGGCCTGCAAAGTTTTATTGCTAGAATTATTGAAATCGAAACCCAAAAGAGCTGGTGTGAAGTTTAATTTATGGGAAAACTGCATTTTTTTTAAAGAAAGTTCCTATTTAGAAAGTGCCTTTTATAGGCCCCTGTTAGATGATGCTAAAGAAAACCCCTACAGCAGGACCAGTCAAAAAAGGAAATGGCAAAGTGTTAACAAATATATCGTCAATGCAGGACAGGTACATCACAAAAATGCCATTTATTTGTTTTTGGCAATAACAGTTTCCTTTAAACTGTAATGAACTCTTATGGTGTTTGATTAGGAACTGAAATATTTGAATAAATTGACAATAAAAGTCATGTTTTATGTGTGTCGAGAATTGATGCTAGATCGAAGGAATACATAAAAGTGACCCAGTGTGATCCGTAATAGAAATGTAATTTTTTAACACAAAAAGTGTCACAGAGATTAGATTGAATCCAATCGTAATCACTGAAGGCATTTATGTAATCTAAAAATAATATGTAATCATGTAATCATAATTATGTAATCTATCAAAAGAGTTCAGTTTTGATTGAATCAGCGATTAAATTAGCGATGCATTGATCTGAATTACAAAATGTATAACAATGAAGTGGGTTGAAATTATATTTCACAAAGATATGCCATTGTTTTTTTGTCAATAGTTAGTTTCTATATAAATCATATATTATGCGACACATACATCACACATCTATAGATCAAAAGAGACATTTGAAAACCTTACCAAAAACTTTCTGTAATATTCCAAGGGTCTAGCTGTCCTGAAATCAATTGAACACAATGTTATTTTCATCTAGAGAGAGAAGGGACCTTTATCCCCTTCTCAAACTAACCATTGTTATACAACAAAACTTGGTTGATCGACTTTACTTCCTAGAATTAAAAAGTTTGAAAGCTTGGGTATTACAGCAGAACTGTGGACCTAAAACATGAAACTGTAAACTGCCATTTATCCATTACCTAACAATAACGACATTTGACCAGTTTGTTGCACTCCTCTGGAAAACGTTGTAGGAAAAGAAGAAACTGCTCTTAACGAGCAATTTCTCCTTTTCCCACAATGTTTTTTGTTCTATTAAAAGATTATTTTTCAATTTCATTACATTTTGAAATGTAAATTACAAAATTACAAACTCTTTCAATTCTGGGTGTCGAAAATTTGTAGTTTGGTAAAGGGTTAATAGATGATTTTAGTTTATTTCCAGAGTAATTTCTTGTATACGTAACTTATATATAGTGCTCCTCGCTGATAAAACGTCATGTCTGCGTTATACAAGAATACTCTAATTTGCATTCAACACAGGGAAATTTTTCCTTAAATTGGGAAGAAGCCTTGGCCTGTTCATTTTGGGAAATTGTATTGACGAAATTGCTGAATTGGGAAACCAAAAAGCTGATGTCACTTTAAATTTTTTGGAAATCTGCATGATTTTAAAGAAATTTTCAATTGGAAAGGGGGTATAGCTAATCAGTGGATATGACCCATATGTATAGATATGGAAATCGGTCTGCAGATATGACATTTATTTGTAGAATAAAACAATAAGAATGGTAAATTTCAATTCAATATTTTTTTGCAGAATAGTAAATAAGTATTAAATGTACCCTTAGATGTATGTAAGAAGAAAATTGATACTTTGATACTGTCTTAGTTTATCTTTCACAGCAGATATGGAAATTGTTCTGCGGATATGACAAACATTGTGGAATAAAACAAGTAGTATGGTTAATTTTAAAACAATATTTATTTAGAATAGTAAATAAGTATTAAATGTCACCTTCAGATGTATGCAAGAAGAAATTTGATACTTTGTTGCGGATTTAGTTGATCATTCACAGCTGATCTGGTCCATATCTGCGGATATGGAAATTGGTATTACTTGCAGATATGAAAAAAAAGCTGCAAATACTAGAATATCCTAAAAGCAAGAAGTGAAAATTAAACAAAATTATTTATTTCTCCTAAATACTTATCATATTATAAAGAAATAAATCCCTCTCACGTTTATAATTAAAAAGTAATGTCATATCTGCAGACCAATATATACGCGAGTATAGAACAATTACAACATAACTAAATACACAGTGTACTGTATTTAGTTATGTTGTAGTTGTCACTAATAGTTACAACTGACAAATACAAATACATCCCTCTTACATTTATTACACTGCAGACTCATTATACCGCGACCCGTTATAACGCGATACTCATTATAATGCGGGTCTCCTATGGCTCCCAAAATTTCAAGCACATTAGGGCTTAAACAATAGCCTAAATCTCCCCCTTTCTGCAAAATGACGCGGTCGGCATCCTAAATAGAAAGTCTACCTACAAATTGCACTCCGAAGGCGTGAAAATCAATAACTCCCTGGGTAATCCCCATTGTTTGTCACGGTCTTTTAAACAAAGCGCGTGGCCTTTATACGTACACAATCCGTGACCCGAGGGAAGATTTAAATCTATGTGTACATAGTGTTGATAAATTACATAATATCATTAGTTTGTACACGCTTATTCAGGGGAGTGTTTTACACCTAGTTTAAATGGTAAAGCATTAGGTACACATGCTGGGAGAACTTCGATAAAATTTACTCACTCCTAACTTGGAGTTTAAATCTATAAATAGAACATGGGTCAACTGAATCCACCCTCCTTTTTCTGTAGTGTGGATTTAAACTGCACGTGCCTCTATCAATGATCCTTAACTTGAATCGTAATGAAACAAATAAAAAGGAATATATAGTTAAACATGTAAGTTTTGATTATGTTTTTTATTTGCTTTTCTTTTATTCACAATAAATTCAATGATAAGTCCGTAACTCAACACAATCTTGAAATATGAATAGACTACTTCTTGAATCTTATTGTTTCTTAAGTGGTTATGGTCTGGCATATAGCGCGTAAGGGACCTCGCGTTATATTTGTCAACCCCACTATTAACGCGGATCTAGCATCATGGCTCCCGACGACCGCGTTATAATGAGTCTGCAGTGTACTTAGAAAATAAATGTCATATCCGCAGACCTTTATATGGGGATATGGACAAAAATACAATATAACTCGAAACTACTAAAAGTTATATGTGAAAATAAGATATGTGTTGTTTATTATTGTTATGGATTTATCTCAAATTATAAATACAAGGCATAGTAAATAAATATATTACATGTATGTAAGTTAATTATTTGAAAAATCAATGTCATGTCCGCAGACCGATTTCCAATTATACGCTGTTAGCTGTATTGTTGGGAAGGTGCCCTTTATGGGCCCCTGTTATATAACAAGATAAAGCCCTGAAACATGCACTTATTTGACTGTTAAGTTTAAGTAAATATAACGGAATATGATCAGGTCTTGAAAGCAAGTTAAAAAAAGAGGGGGCAATTGTAAGCTTTCTATTAAACAGAGGATGGCAAGAGTCTGTCCTGTACCAAAAAGGGGACATGAAATTATTTTTATGTCCGAGGAGCCAAATGTCCGTTTACCAATTTTGTCCTTTGAAAATTCGATGTTAAATTGATCCATCAGAAAAGTAAAGGCAATCTTCATGTCAACTTATTTTAACTAACGGCTCCCTAGTCAAACTAATTTGACATGATCGGAAATATTGAGAAATTTTTGTATTCAATGGATAATATTTCCCGTCACACTTTCGAATGATTCATTTAATGGAGGACAAATGTGACAAAATTTTGTCACACCGTTTTACGACCCATATCTCCATTGTTATTGAAAATTATCTAATTATTTTACTTGCAGTTGTGAATTAATCCTTTTTTAACCAATCCATGCACTTAACATGTCTGTATTCCACATATTAACTTTGTAAGAACGGTTTAATTAATGTCAGTTGACGATTTTTTGCTCCCAATAATTTTAAGCGTTTTTTAATTGTCTGACAGCAATTGATGCCATTGTTTGGTAGTATATAAGTTTATTTAGCATATCTTGTCATATCAGTTGACTTTGAATGGCCATTAGTGCTTTAAATTTGAATAAAAAAGGTACATTATTTGGATCGTTATATAAACCATAAAAAAATAAAAAGCCATCTTCACGTCCAAATTATTTTGACTAACGGCGACCCATCAGACCCTTCTGACCATTACGGCATTAGTAAATACGATGTTGTAACGTCTTGTGGCTGATAGATCTGGTTGCCACCGATGTTACGATTCCACGCTCAACACTTGTTGGTGCAAAATCAATTTCAACAACCACATGATAGATAACCCTTTTATGATAACCCTAGCATAGTATTATCTAAGATATCAAACCAAACAGTTTGATAGAAGCTAAAATTTCTTAATTAAGTTGTATTTCTTACTTTTTGGTATAATTAGTGAGAAACAAACCGTTAGTGGCCATTTTGATTTTTTCGCAACTTCTCACACTTTCTGCTTTCAAGATTTGGTTATCACCCACTGAACATGTAGGGCTCAACCAATGAAAACACAATGTTTCTTCCTGCCTTTTTTACAACTTTACTACAACTTCCAAAAAACAAGTTTAGCTCCGCCCAATTTGATCCAAATTGATTGTCACTTGTTGTGGGATAGCATGAGATATCCTAATGAAAAGGGAAGTGATATATATGAGAATTGAAACGTATAAGGATTACGAAAAATGATACTATTCTCGTAAAATAATGGAAAAAAAACCAGTTTTTGGACTCTGAGGTATGAGATTATATGTTTGTGTCTAATCATGTGAAGTTTTGTCTCATTTTGTTGCCCTATTAATGAATTATCATAGCGGTTGTGATACACAACCGGCCTGCTCCAAAGAGCTAAGAGGGCTGAATTAGTACCACAGACATTTTAGTAACATTACTTCTACGGCATAAGGTGAATAAACACTGAGCAATGTCTAATGTCATGCAGGCTTACCTGCCAATCAGGATTTGTGAAACTCTCATTATTCTGATCTTGTCATCAAAGACTTAAAGGAATAGTCAGAGACAAAGATAACAGACTATGAATGTCTCTGGAATAGTTATTTCATTTGTCACTTTTAGGGAAATGTATTTTCAATCTGTTTGTCTCGATTTTAAACTCTAGTAACGCTAGTGTCTTAGATCAGAGGCAATAGAGTGGCTAATGATATATATGTCGTTTATATGAATTAAGACAGTAAGAAACTGTAAGGTGACCGAAAATGTAAGGTTGTTTTTCAAGCATGCTCACTAACTTGATATCCGCAGCCATTTTGGAGTTGACGCCTAAGGCATTAAAAGTCGCGTATTATGATTGGCTAAAAGAATTCGCTTACAGCGAATCATCGAAAGGCTTTCAAAATTACGGCCACGACTAAAACTTCGACTTAAAACGAATTCCAAACATTTCAACAAATGCCTGGAAATATTTCTTAGTTTTTACATGGATTTTCATACATGGTGTAATGGTAACTATAACTGTTCACATTTCGTTTATTTATGCAAATTAACGAAGGACAAAGTTGAGTAGGACACATACAATTACGTTGTTTTTGAGGAATGTATGAGACGAATTTGTTCGGGTTTATACCATACCACTTGGCGGAAATATCAAAAATGAAAACAATCTGTTTTATTTTTTCCAAATATTTATAGTTAACGCAGGTATTGTTTATGAGATTTACGGCTGATTTTTATTTTTCTTATTTTATTTTACAAATGAAAATGCTGATTTGAGATAAAGAAGAGCTAAACGATGTGTAGATTCTGACGGTCCTATCTTTCAACCCAAATCGCCTTATCGGACTTTGAGTTTCAGTTTTCTATTCCCTGTCAGACCTTTAGCTGTCTCATTCCTCTACTTCTTCTGTGTCTTCTACGTCTTAACCTGTTCCTGATCTTTTTTGTTCGTATTCCAATTCAGAGCGCAAACCCCTTTTAAATGTATGTTCGCCTTGCACTCTCTGTTGTCGGTCAGTAAAGGGGGATGCCAACAACTACAGTCAACTCGACAGTTTCGGATCATCGACAGTTCCGGATCATCTTATGTTTGTTGTCAAATTTCTATGAATGCGAAGAAATTCTGGCCTTAAAGACTTAACAGTCATTCAGCATATTCATTAAGCTCTTGACAAAACCAATATGACATTTCCACGTCTGGTAAAGCGATCAAAATCAATTTGGAATGGTTAATTGAGACTGAGACAAGTCACCGGAAGTTCACCTAATTTCAACGATATTTTTTTTCGGCGATTTAGACGCTCATTTAAAAAGATAATATGCACTAAACATTGATATCATTTGTAAGAAAAATTATAATAGATTGTATTTATGCAGAACTTTCATGCTTAAACGGGTCTGGGATTTTAAAATTGCATGATGAACGAAGGCAGGTGAACTCGACAGTTTCGGATCACCTATTTAATTTTATAGGGGTCGTCTCAACATTACTTCCGGTCATTCTCGTACCCTCTTTAAAGGAAAAAGTAAAATAATTCTTTAAAGGGAAATCGCACAAGCCATGTGTTTGATGAAAATAAAGTATTAAATGATGATTTTATTTTCTATTCTTATTGTCTCTTTGTGAAATTAACCCTTTTTACCATAAATGATATGACAATTTACGTGATTCGGAACTGTCACATTTGATCCGAAACTGTCGCGATGACCCCGATCTTGTTTTCTTCAAAAACTGAAAAATGGTAAATACAAGCGGTAAATCATTGGTATTAATGGACAGAGGAAGAATTTTTCGTTAAATTCATATGTTGATTTCTACAGTAAATTGGTTAATACAAGAAAAAATGATCTTTTATCTATTAGTGATCCGGAAATGTCGAGTTGACTGTAGTCAAACTACTTTGATGCAATCTGGAAATGTTGTGGAACCTTTGCTTTTGACAATTTCTCCCATCAAGTCAAACTTTCGAGCAATGCAGTAAAAGTTGGACAGATGTGCCGAGATCTTTGGGTTTTTTTAGTAAAAATTGTCACATCAGTTAGATACAGTTAGTCCTCTGGCAGTAACGAATTTTAGTGAATATTGGATAACTTTGACTTTGAGCTGAAATTAGACAACCATAACGAATTATCATAATGTTTTGAGGTTTCCATTTGATGAAATGGCCTTTCAGCTGCAATTTTGTGAAATTAGTATAAACTTGCAACGAAAAGGAGACGGTTATTGACTTAGTAAACTCCGAAAGAGGTTATTTCCAGTTTTGCAATTCAACAACATAACTGCAACAGGCAGATTCATTTTCACGATCACTTTTATTCCATGAAGATAATCTCACCATTTTTTCACTATGCACTGATGACCAGTTGTCATTTCTATCGCCATCACGAAGCACATGCACTAAAACTCACTATGACTACATGAAAATATTAAAATGCAAGTACATGTGATTCAGGCAGTAACGGAGAGCGCAATATATAACAAGATGACAAATCAAAAAGGGTCGTTTTTGGCAAGAGAAACTCTTCATCTATGTTAACTAAACAATTTCAAGGAAATTTGGCAAAAAAAGTTATAAAAATAACGTTTCCCCTCCCTCTTGCATGAACAACAAGTAAGCTGTGAAAATAACAAATATAAAGTCTAGCCCAACAAGGCTTTGTTTTTTAATGCAGCAGTTGATAAATTGTACCATTTTTTATCACCTGTAATGAGTTTTCAGACATACTTTACTTTTGAATAAATATCAGATTTGAAAGGGTCAAATTTACAAATACAATGTTTAGACAGCTTGAGAATACCCCCTAGTATGGGGCCTTCAAAATCCGCTACAGCCGGGATCTATCCGGTAGTGCCGTAAAAATTGCTAGTCAAAAACTCATTTGTGTAAGAAAAGGGATGACAACACATGAGGAGGATATACATATTCTTGAAGAACACACTTTTTTCTATCAAGCGGTATGTTGCTTCGATTCATTTACTGTACTTTTAAGACGCATAAAGCGCCGATGTTCTTCGTGATCCGTTACTGCTGAACTAACTGTAAAAATTTGATACAGTAGTGTTGAAGGGTTGGTTGAGTTGGGGAATAAATCGCCCTAAACCTGTGGTTCAGCAGTGAGGCTTTTCCCTTTATGTTCCCTTTTACCCATTCCCAATCAAACTGACTGATCACTCACTCACTCACCCACTCACTCACTCACTATCCTGTTTATTTATTCAGGCCAGCAATTAATCCTCTTCTGAGGGTGGGGCCTGACTGTCCAGTCTCGATATTCGCCTTCCTCTCCATTCTCTTCTATGATTAGGGTTGATGGTGTTCATGCCCAGGATCTTCCTGTCTCGCTTCAAGACGTCCTCCCAAAATAGTTTGGCTCGACCATTTTCCCCAATTTCCCAACACAGCTTATGTTTGATTACAGTTATTCATGAAAAAGTTACCAATCATGAATGTCGCGAGTTTTCCCATTTTGTCCAGTACCGGACCTATTCCCAAAATTAAAAAAAATCACTGTTCAGTCCATTGCTTTATGTGAGTCTGATGTATTCAACCCAAATCTAGCTCTTCATTCACAATTTTGAAACACTTTTTGTATTTCAGTGATCTTGACTTCTTTATACAGACTTTGAGAGAATTCTTGAAAATGGATCCGAATTTTGTCCAATCGTTTGAAGAATTCTGGGAAGGGATGAGATTGAAAGGAGACAGTACACCAGAGGGGGAATTTCAAGGCTGCAAGTTCTGGAGGATAGATGGAGGTTATACCTCCATTAAACGGCTGAAAATGCTGAATGAAATTATACATATTAAATATCCACTTGTTTTGGGCTGTAAGTCTGATTTATTTTGGAAGGAAGCTGGAAAAGAGATTCCTGTGGTTTCCCAGTCCGTAACACGAAGAAAAAAGGTATCATCCAGTTCATCTGTTACTGACTACAACTCTTCGGGCCTTGGATCACCTTTGAAACTAGATGTGATTGCTGATTTATCTGCCATTGATGACACCTATCATCCTTCAACAGATCTTTCCTCAACCATTGACCTTGGAACAACTGTTAAAGTTGGAAGACAAATTCTTTCTTTGTTTTCTACAATGTTCACAAGAAAGAAAGAAGTGGATGATTTTAATGACTGTCCAAGTCCAATGATTGTCATGATCTGCAATACAAATCATATAAGGCCTATTTCGTGCATGAGCGCTGAAGCACTTGTTGATGATCAGAACAACTTTATTGGACTGAAAACAACGGAAGTGGTCTCTAAAAAGCCTGCAGAACAGAGCACCCACAGAAAAATGCAACTAAGTTTTGATTCATCTGATATCTATTGCCAAGCAAAATATGATGTGCTTGTAGAGATGGAGGATTTTGCACCACACCGCTCCGTAGAAATGACCTTGGAATGGAAGAAAAGGTCTGACCTGACCTCTCTGATCCCTTTATATGACCCTCCAGTGGAATCCAAAGCAACTGTGAACATACAAGTCACTTCAGGCAGTTCTCAAAGTCAAGCTTTCACACTGTATCAGGTGAGAAGAAGAGTAGTGCATTGTTTCTTAATGTTTATTCATAAGATTTTTATTTAATATTAAGCTGTTTTGGATTCAGTAACCACCTAAAAAATACCTTTAACTCATGTATAATATATTGGTACCATTAGCTTATCCCCTACTCTATAAGATGTCATCAGCTCGCATCTCATTCTGCAGTAGAAGCTGCTATCTGTAGCTGCCTGCTTTTGATTTCAACTAGTTGTAAATTTCTAAAGGAGGGAATGGGCAGGGTTAATAAACACAAGAAAGCCATAATGTTAAAACCTCTGATTTCATGGCTTGCTTTTATGACACTGCTTTAAAATCCTTTGAAATTGATGTTGTATTTTAATGATTTTTGTAATCTGAAAGCACCTTTAAATCTTAGAAATAATATTTTGGTTGTAACACTATTTGAAAACAAGTGCCCCATTTGATCAATTACAAGTTTGTTTTGGTCAATGTCTTTCATTATCCCCATGATTTCTTAATTCTCTGCTTCCTGTTTGTACGGGGTGGCATGGTTAGTGATTTTGGAGGTGTTTGATGATTTGTCCAGATGGAATATTTACTTTCCTGAAAGTTATTATACAGATGGCTGATCATTGCATGTTAAATATTTTTTCAAACGCAATCAAATTAATCCTATTTGGTGAATACACATGAAAATCATCTCATATGGCAAGAGTTTGAAGATAATTTAAAGATTTAGAGAGGAAATGATGAAGTTAGCAAGGGAACTGCCCCTCTTGGTCTCTGTCTGGACATTGTATTGTGCATCTTTAAATAAGGCCTCAGCACAACTCGATAGTTTCAGGGCAAGCATGTTAAAGGTCATGTTTACAGGTTGGGTTTATTTCATAAAATTAAAATATGAAGTAAAAGAATCACATTGAAATTATTTGCAACATTTTAGCATAACGCATTACGTCATAAATCACCGTCATAGCGCACCGATTAATAAAAGTTTGTATGACTTAACTTCCCTTTGCTGTGACGTCACTCGTGATCCACTGAATGCGCCATGTAAAGGGCGTGAAGAGCGATCGCTGGTTAGAATTGGTGTTTTTCTTCAAATAAACGATCCTAAAGTCATTGTTTGGATTGACAGCGCATTTTCTTTATTGAATATGATTCATTTTATAAGAATATCAATTTGAAAAAAGATAAATTAATAACTTAACCCGTGAATTTGCATGGATTTGTCATTGCGTAAACCTGTTCATATGAAAGGAACGACTTGAACTTTGGACGATTTTCCTTGAAATAAATGATTCTTAAGTCATTGTTTGGATTGACAGTGAATTTTCTATACTGGATATTTTTCATATAAGAATAGCCATTTGAAAAAAATGAATTAGTGACTTAACGCGTGAATTTACAAGGATATGTCAATGCGTTCATATGAAAGGAACAGCTTGAAAGTGGGACGATTTTCCTCGAAATAGCAATCCGTAAGTCAATGTTTGGATTGACAGTGCATTTTCTTTATTGAATATGTTTCATATTATAAGAATATTCTTCTGAAAAAAAGAGTAAGTGACATAACGCGTAAATTTGCAAGGATTTGTAAATGTTTTCATATGTAAGAATCGGCTTGAAATTTTGACGATATTTGTGAAAACAGCTATTTTTATTAATATTTGTTGAAAAAAAAACACGAGTACTTTTTCGTCAATGATCGTGTATGAGCATTAAGGTTTTAATTGAGTAGTAAACAAAGACATAGATCTGAATAAACGAATTGTCTTAAAACAGTACATCGTATAACTATTGACTGTCAAATTCACCCTCCATTGTCTTATCAATACATGAAATGAAACGGGAGAAGATCATAAATTGCGAACAAACAAACCGTATTATAACCCAACTTACTTGTGATACGAAGGTTATCCTTTAATTCACATTTTCACCACACATCAACTTACTTGCGATACGAAGGTTATCCTTTAACTCACATTTTCACCACACATCCAAATTTCAAAACTAAACACTGGCACATTCAAGAGTATTTTTTAAAATCATCCGGCAACTTTCCAGTAACTCCATCCCCAGTAAGAGGTCTATGATTTCGAAATTGATTCCGATGTCGTCTTTCTAGATCAACTGTTTTGATTTAAGAATTGTTCTTCATATTCACTTTACATTTATGTTCGTTTTCTCTCGTGTAAGTAGTCTTGACATATTGAGCATTTAATTTTCGGAAAGGTTTAATAATTAACAGCTAAAACAAAAAAGTCGTCATAGTTTATTTTACTAACAACCTTAAATAAACATATTTGAATTTATTTTTTATGATTTTGTAATTTGAATATCAATTTGACAAAACTTGATTTTGATGTTAAAACGTTTTTTTTGTTGAAAACATAGAGTAAATACCATTTTGGTGAATACTGATTATCATATACTTATTGAAGTGTCAAACTATTCTAATAGAAAAGACAACATGTTCACTTCTTTGAATATCATAACGACATAGTATCCGACGTAAGTCACATTGAGAGATAAATATGTCCTGACACCTTATCAATCCAAACATCCTGTGAGAGTTTGGTCTTAATTGGTTATATCTTAACAATGGATTTTTTTGATAAATTTAATTGCCGCGCATTGAAAGTGTGAGATTTGCCGCTTGTTATTTCATGTCTGGAATAGCAGAACGTGTCAGACCTGTTAATTTACAACAGAGATATTTAAGAGATTAACGCCAGAGGCTATCTTTCGCCTAAACAATAAAGGGCTTGAGACTTGAAACATACTGTGCAAATGTGGCAGATTGGTGTTAATTTGCATCACGACCCTTAATCCTTGTAATGTCCGATGTTTGTTGATTGACCCTTTGTATGTGAGGTAAACTGACAATAATCAATTAAATTGTAAACAAAGAGATTATGTTAAAATGTGTAAATTATATATTTAGTGATCTTATTACTAAATTATCAATATAAATTTGTAATAATCATGTTTGAACACTTGAATTTTAGTGTGACATACGTCATTCAAACCAATATCACCAATGTCAAAAAAATGAGTTGTGTGATTTAAATAATTCCGAAAAGCAGACGCTTAAGTTAAGATAGAACCCATTATCATTTACGTTGATGAGTCCAGAGACAGTTTGCGGATATCAAATATTCATTATTTTGAATTTTCATTCAAAGACATCGGCAGATAAAAGAAACTTGCTTGTTTTAATCGGTTTGTTATCATAGCAATCAACGTACATTTTTTATTTTGTCTCATTTATGTACAATGGCAACGTTTCTACGATTATGTTAAAACATAAAACAAGTTTTGCAAATAAGAACAAGATGCATTTAAATGTTTAAAACCCAAAGACATGACAATACAATAACTTATGATGTTGGATGAAATTAACATATTCTTGCAACCCTTTGAATTCTTACGTAATATAATCGTAAAGCAGCCTAATTAAGTATTCCTGACTAAGTATGTAGCATAGTTAAACTGTTCCAAACAAAACAAGCTTGGCGAGTAAGAGAGTCATTCAAGGAAATTAACTTTCAAAAAAGGTGTAATCAACGTGATTTATCCTTTTCTTGAATTTATCTACATTTACACAGTGCAAATTCTATATAAAGATCTAGCAAGACTACACGAGGCTCTAACACCCCAAACTAACAGTCAGGAATTGTTTTAATCACGAACATCAATTCAGGGAAATATAACGGTTACTCAATAAGTAGAATGAATTTGAAGCGTCTTCACCTGTATAAATTACTTTGAATTGAGTCCGATCATTTAAAGATCAATAAAATCAATTCTCTGGAAACGCCTAACAATGCGTAAACTTGCCGTCTTCGAAGTGAAAGTAACACAGCCTACTGTTCTTGTTTGGGGAATATATCTTTTGCTTATTTGTAAAGTAAACACGGTCCAGTTTACTTATCGAAACTTTTTGCAGCTTTTATGTTCGTCGGAAAACGGGAGAAACTCGCATCCCTGCTACCAAAAGCAGAATAACACCAGAAGACCTGTCAAAAAACCATATTCAATATCCAATTTACGTTTCCCAAAACACAATTCAACGCTTAAAATGTCCGAAATTTGTGCAAGAACATCGTCGTTACTGAGAACTAGATTCTTCTTACTGATAGTTCATATGACTTTGAAGCACAAATGACGTCACAACAAGGGAGATAAGTCATTCACAAAAATCGATAAAGGTGAATAAAAGTAGTCAAAAACAACATTTTTCGCTTCTGTATGAGAAAAAATTCATTACCTCCGTCATAACGAAACCATAACCTTATTCAAAAACCATAATTAAAGAAAATTTTGTTTATCGAGAAATATGACCTTTAACTTTATTTCAGAGAACAAGTCCAAGGTTTTCCCTCGACCCCTTGATTTGTGCTAATTTGGGAGCCTTTTGACCCCTCAACCTTTTCCCTAACAATAATGACATTTGACCAGTTTGTTGCAGACGACTTTAAAAAGTATTGTAGGAAAGGAGGAATTGCGCGTTACAAGCAATTTTTCCTTTACTCACAATGTTTTCTGTCCTATCAGAAGATGATTTTGCAATTTCATCACATTTTGAAATGTCATCTGCAAACTCTTTCAATTTGGGACAGTCGAAAATTTGTTGTTTGGGAAAGGGATAAGTTGTATATGGAAATGGCAAATATTGATTTTTACTATAGGGTTTGGTGGTCATTTACAATATAAGTTTGGGGGCAAAGCATGAAGCACTTTCTGTAGTATTGCATTAATAAAAGTAACTTTTCTTTCATATATTTTAGGAGATTGAAATACTCAGATCCTTGGTACATGGGTTAGCCACAAGTGAAGTAGTCTGGATTGGGAGCCAAGAAAGACCCTTGGTGGAAAGTACAGAGGACCTGATAGAACAGGTAACCGTAACTACTGGTGCTTTAAAGGGACTTACTCACAGTTTTGGATTTTAAAGCCAGAATGTCGCCCAAAAAACTGCAAAACTGGGGAAAATGAATTATGAAACAATATGTTAAAAAATTGACAAATCACCACATCATCATGAAATTGGCAATTATTCTAGAACTTACACAATAACAGCTATTCTGGCTTTAACTTATTGAAATTAATTGTCTTCTACTGATAAAATGACAATATAGATTTCTAAGTAACATGAGACTATATTATTGACAGATTTTCAACCCCATTTATAAACATACAGAATAGATATCGATTATTAAATTTGTATTGTAGACATAGCAAATGCACACTAAACTAAGAATAAGAGGTGCTGTTTAATTTTTAGATACCATTGTCATGTGGGCCTTTGAAAACGTTTAACCCCTCTTGTCATCCAGACGATTCTAATGAAAACTCTGATAAAGTTATCTAGGACAATACGTTTATTAAATGGATCTTTGTTGTATGCACATAACATCTTTATTGTCAATTTGAACAGCTGAAAACTGGTTGCAACACAGCTGAATATCATCTGGGAGAGTCGACAACTGATGATTGTATATCTGATGATATGATGACTCTACGTGAGCGTGAAGATTTTGACTTTACAGACCATTTGTGGAAAGTAAGTACCTATACTATAAAATTAGCAATCACCAATGTATTATATGGTTTTAATCAATTACCTCGTACAAGATTTTTTATTGATTCATAAGTAAGTATTTATACATCATAGACAATAATTTGGGCCACGTCACGCGAAAAGGGGCACTCTGACATAGCAAACATAGCAAACAGTGTAGCCCCAGACCAGCCGCCACGCCATCTTAGAGGACATCAAGTTCTACCTTTAAATAAATACAAATGATAACTGTCGTGACAAGATGCTGGAATAATAGCGCTAAGAAATAGCTGAGTCAGTGGTTTTTATTTATGTCCGAGTGCCCCTTTTCGCGTGACGCAGCCCATTTCTTTATTGTGTTGCATGTATTCTGCTGCAGATACCTTTTCTAGTAATAGTGAAATCCGGGAAATCCATAGATTAGTTGAAAAAGTGTTGACAAACAAAAAAATATAGGGTAGCAACCATTGTTACAAAAGGAGTCTTTTAAGGACAACTTGTGTTCGACAAGCAATTTTTTCATTAATCACAATGGTTTCTTTTATCTTCGAATGCAGTTAAATTATGGTATAAAACACAGATCATTCATACAAATCTATGGAGGGTTCAATGCAAAACTATAGTAAGTGTTTCAGAACTTGAAGCACTTGCTATATTCTTGCACTGAACCATCCATATATGACTTGTAGTCCCGCCATTCTTATCCATACCTTACATTCATCCACAGGTTCTTCAGAATTGCACATCCAACTCAGAGCTGGTGGAGACATTCTCCTTCATCATATCCGTAATGAAGAGCGGTGAACTACAGCCATACATACAAGGTCACAACAACACAACAATAGCAGCAATGGTGAGGGATTCCTACAAGGGACAGCTCCGCATTCCCAGTCTGATAGGCCTACTCCCTATCGAGTACCTTGCCGAAATGGGCGTTCTGAAACTCACCAGGGACTATGTGTTTCTGATTGTCTCCAAAAACCTTGCCTCAATGGGAAGCCTGGATTATTACATTAAAGGTAATCTAGAGCTAGGGGAGAAGCTAGATAGGCTCCAGAAGCTGCATAACATCTTGGAGGTGGTGCTTGTTCTCAACAAGTGTATGAGTCTGTCCCAAGCTACCCTTACAGAGTGTACAAGACAGATGCTGAAGCATTATGAAAGCAATGGTAAAGAAAGCAATCGATTCTCCTTCCTCGTTCCTGCGAAGGATGTGGGTCATTTAGTGAGGAAGCATCCCCCCATGGAGTGGAAGGCGGAAGGGTGTCGGCTGGCAGGCGTCCATCAGGAGAAAACGACGTACCTGTTTACAACAGAGCAGCCTTTCGATTGGGTGAAATACGAGGTGCCAGTTAACAAGAACACAAGTAATTGTAGTGAGCTGGATGAACCGTTGTATTTTCTGACTGTTGTTAAACAAAGTGTGCGTATACTGACCTGAGGTTTGGAAAGCGATGAACATTGAAAGTATCTTTTGAAGTAGATACCATTTCTCTTGTAAATACTTGCACATAGTGTAGATGAAAAATAGAATTATAAGGTTATGTATAAAAAACGTTGTTTATTTTTTATTATTCTAGCACCAGTCTACAAACTTGATAATCAGGACTCACAAAAATAAGGTTGCCATTGTGGACCATATTTGACTTAAACACTTTCCCAAACGCCAAGATTTTGACTGTCCCAAATTGAAAGAGTTTGCAGACGACATTCCAAAATGTGATGAAATTGAAAAACAATTTTCTGAAAGGGCAGAAAACATTGTGGGAAAAGGAGAAATTGCTCAGCAAGAGCAATTTCTCCTTTTCCTGCAGTGTTTTCCAGAGTTGTATGCAACAAACAGGTCAAATGCTGTTATTGTTTGTTAATGGGTTGAATAACTTCACTTTGACCTATCAATTTATTTCAATATATCAGATGGGAATAATTGCAATGGTTTGCATGGGGGATTTGTGATCAGGCCTTCCAAAAAGCAGCCAATGTTTCACTGTGGGATGTCTTAAGGCAAGACATTTTTCCTAGTAGATTTGCACAAGTAGCTCACCAAAAAAGCTGTGTTTATTGAAAAAATATTGAAATGGTCTTTACACCCATTTTGAAAAAAGTAAATGGTGGTCTTTAAACTGATCTTTAAACCCATTTTGAAAAAAGTTAATTGCAGATATCACATGCATCAGAAAAAAAGGTTTTGAAAATTGTCCAAGAAAAATCATCTGAATACAGACTGTACAGATTTGTAAAGCTATGATACATCACAGTTCTAGATAATTGGTCTCATCCGAGTCATCCTTGAGATATTTCAAAAATATTATATTTGCTTGTTAGGTTTTATACCACAGCAGCATTGTTTCAGTTATGTTGTGATGTACGGCTCATAATGATGAAGGATGACAGCAATTCTATTGACCATAAGGGCTGGCCAAGTTTTTTTTTTTTTATATATATATATATATATATATATATGGGTTTTACATCACATCAACATTATTTCAGTTATATAGCGATGCCCGACTCTTAATGATGGAGGAAGACCCCATACTCAACTGCCCATAAGGGCTGGTCAAGGCCATCGGCATTCCGTAAGTCAGTCGGGAGACTGCCTCTCATGAAAATCCATATCCCTCTCAGGATTTGAACCCACGCGGAGAGGGGCACAAGTTGGTTTAAACCATTGCTATTGCCAGACGTTCCAAACTACCTCTCATAAAAATCCAAATGCCGTCACTGGGATTTGAACCCATGGGTAGAGGGGCAATGGGAGACAAAAATTGCTTGGTAAATACTATTAGATGGCTACACATTAGTATCATTTCTCCAATATGATTCTTATAGGTAACTGCTATATAGATCTAGGATTTAGAGGAGAAATAAAGAAAATTGTCTGGGAAAGAAATCAACGGTAATCCACCTCTATATATATATGTTTGTAGTTCAAAGATGCTTTTTTCTTACAGCCTTATGATAAAAAGTCTTATTTTTGCTTAGTAATATGCTTGTTTTTAAGCCTAGGCCATACTAAAGAGCATAATTTAAGCAATGGTTGTAATCATTTACCTCCATGGTTGTATAATTGTAGTTACTTCACGGCTGGAAATTTTGTTCCAGGTCAAAAGGAGAGTAAGAATACAGTTTGGTCAATGTAGCATGGTAAAGTGAACAGCCACCTTAACATGATTGTGCAAAATTGAAAAGAAAAGTTGAATAGAACCAAGGGATGAATTTACCAATTGTAAATATTGCCACCCTGCTGTTTGTCGGAGTTAAGGTGTCTCACAATTAGAGGTATGGGATGCAATGCCGAAGTGCATTTATCTATTGGTTCGTATATTTCATTGGCTTAACCCTTATTGTGCAGGAACAGACTTCATGCTTATACAAACATTAGATCCAGGCCAGTCGCCAAGTAAATTGGCGGCTGGCCTATGATCTAATCTGTTTGCTACTCTGAGTATCTTACCTCATCAAAGTTTAGCAGATATCTAAGGTTTTGGAAAGCAGATAACACAAAAATCTAGTTTTGAAATTTACCCAGCATCCTAAGGGTTAACCATCATGAAAGTTCATTCTGATGCATTTTGTCAACTTGCTTATTCTGACTCTGTAGATATTGACCTCAGCTGAGACTGAATATGTGAATGAGTAGAGATTTTGAGGCAAGAGAACAATCAATGGACTGAAGATACTGAATATGTAAAACCCAACAGACTGAATACTCATTCAGACAGTAACATTTAAAAATATATTACTTTCTTAATGACTTTGCTCAAATTTATTTTTGAACTGAGTGAATTACCAGGACCTGATGTTGAAAATATGTCTTTCATGATAACACATATCAAGTTCCAATCATCTTTCATGAAGGGAATTTGCTCCACAGTTTTGGGAAGACGGACAGACAAAGAAGCCCTACATTCTGAACAGGGTATGGTTTTGTTGAAACATATGAAAACAAAGTCAAGGCATTTCATTACTAAATTTATATTTTCTATATAAAAATAAATTCATTAAACAATTGTATATCAGTAACATGGATATAACAAAAAACATAATAAATAATTTCCTTCACTGCAGGTATTCACCTACATTGCTGATGTAAATATGAAATCCTTTTTACCAAATATAACCTGAACTTTAACTGTTAACCCATTACCAAACAATAACAACATTTGACCAGTTTGTCGCAGACAACACGGAAAACTTGTGGGAAAAGGAGAAATTGCTCGTAATGAGCAATTTCTCCTTTACCCACAATACTACCCTATCAGAAGATTGCTTTTGAAGTTCATTACATTTTGAAATGACGTCTGCAAACTCTTTCAATTTGGGACAGTCCAGAATTTGGTTTGGCAAAGGGTTAATGCTCGAGTATAATGTCCCTTTCCTTGGTGCTTAGAGTATGAATACATAAGAAAATCACATGTAGGATTGTGGCTCTTTTTCTTCTTACTCTCACAATTTATGTCATTCTGATAACTGGATTTGGATATTTCAAGCCAGTTATTTAAGATCATACCCATGAAAAGCTTATTATCTGATTAATAAGCATAGAAATAATTGTGACAAAAAGAGAATTTGTTCAGAGTGTTTAAAGAGATATGCTTTTAATAAAAGTAAATATTTAAACAAGAAAATAAATAATTTATGTATAAATAAAAATATCACAGGTGCAATTTAAGCTATAGTTAATACATATTGCATAATACATAATAAAAAGATTATGAAAATTTAATGGTCTTTGAAATTGAAACTTCTTTGGTTTTAAGGAAATCTTACAAAGATTTAAGAAACCTCTCTTTCAATTTATCGTTTTACAAAGTTAGCTTCTGTTCAATTTCACATCTTACTACTGATGGAAAAAAACATGACAAAAGGATGAATTGCTCGTTGGGAGCATATCATCAGGTGACCAAACTGGTTTCTGAAGTTTTTTCTTCAGCAGATGTGCCTTAACCCTTTCCCAAACAACACATTTTCGACTGTCCCAAATTGAAAGAATTTGCAGATGACATTTCAAAAGGTGATGAAATTGGAAAATAATCTTCTGATAGGGCTGAAAACATTGTGGGAAAACGAAAAATTGCATGTAACGAGCAATTTCTCCTTTTTCCACAATTTTTCCTGAGGTCGTCTGCAACAAAGTGGTAAAATTTCGTTATTGTTTGGGAAAGGGAAAATGGAGATAATAATGAAGTAAATGGTTAACCTTGTGTGAAGTTTCACCAAAGAATCTCATAGCCTTACCATCTGAGCTTCATACATTTTGAAACAAAAGATAATTACCCTGTTAAACAAGTAAAATGTATAAGTAAACAGTTAATACAATAAATTTGCATAGTCAATAATAAACAATCATAAAATATAAAACAATTTCCCTAAGTAAATGTTAACAAATTACGTACAAGATTTAATTTTCTCCAAACTTTACATGGGTCAGAATATTTATTTAAAATATGACAATTCCAATTAACATGTTTCTGGTGAACAGAAGAATCTACCCTCAAAGATGCTTGTTCAAAGATGACAACATTTGAAAGTCAAAATCAAATGTCTTAGAAACAATTAAATTTGTGTATTGTTGTATTATATACAATAAAAAGTAGCTATTCGAAGCATAATCAATTCCAGAAGCAGCAATATATCTAATTACCGTATGTACAGTATATACCGGCTGGATCTCACATATGGTGCATGGCCTTTGGATTTTAATACATACAGTCTAACTTGTGTTAAGCAGCCACCCTTTTAAGCAGCCAACCTGCCTTAAACAGCCACTGTAGAAAGTCCCATTGTTAGATTTACAGTGTAAATCAATTTGTAATAAGCAGCCAACCTGTCTTAAACAGCCAATTTACTCTGTCCCATAGGCTGGCCTCTTAACACAAGTTTGACTGTATATTGCTTCCAGTGGCTATTCTCCAGTGTGTGTTGTACAAAAATGCAGCTGTTGTACAGTTTTAAAGAAATAAAGTTTTAACTTCTAAATTTCCTTAAATCCATGAGTAAGCAGCTTTAAATGTAAAATACAAATTTTACTGAGCCTTCATCATCTCTTTTTGTTACTATGGATTAACTAATTTATTCCCCTTGAAATTTAAGGGAGGACATGTTCTTCCTTTAAGTCTTTCTTTACTTGAAGCAGACAACTTAAGAAAAGCTTTGTAACCATGTGAAAAACTTGACAGTTCTGCTGTTGTGATATGTAAAAAGATCGAAAAAGCAGTGTGGCAAAAAAAAAAAAGATTGAGACAAGCAATTTCTCTTTTTGCCACAAAGCTTTTGAAAGTTGCCTGCTGCAAGACGCAAA
This sequence comes from Cerastoderma edule, assembly GCA_947846245.1. Taxonomy (NCBI): domain Eukaryota; kingdom Metazoa; phylum Mollusca; class Bivalvia; order Cardiida; family Cardiidae; genus Cerastoderma; species Cerastoderma edule. Next base: position 36,272,564 of record OX401408.1, on the reverse strand, counting down.
AATGAGGCGTTAGGTGGTAACCTGTTTATCGATGCCATACCTAGATGTTTTGTCTTACTCCTATCATGCTTTCAAAGCAGACATAGTTGGGACCAGTCAAAGAATTTCATATGAACTAGAAAGTTAAATAGCTCTACTGCAGAACACAGGCTTTACTTGTTGTACTAGGAAGAGGCAGGTCATTGCCTTTTGTTTTCCCAACAGATGATCCTGTAGCCTTTAACCCAGCCCCTTTGGAAGTGGATTTTCCATCATCAAACTCTTTTACTTTAATTTGTTTGGGATGCTTTCTATCAGTGGAAACCTTCCTCAAACTGGAAGTAGTTGTGCTCACATTACTCTGTGAATTCTCCGACTCAGACGAGTTAATTCTCATGTTCACTTGTAAATCACTCTTTTTTGACAGAGACTCCCCTTTTCCGTCTGTAGGTTGATCCCGTCTGACTGTCGTTCCTCGAACAATTCGGGATTGTGGCAGTTTGGGTTCTAATTGGAGACTGTGAGACATAGGATGCTCCTGAGTATGGCGCCTGCTTGCTTTCACAGCCTCTTCCTGAATGTGATCAAAGCCAGTTTTGCGTTGGGTTAATTCCTGCTTCCTTTGAGTACTTCCACCAGTTGAATGTCCTGTTGAATGTATACCCGAACTGGACTTTGTTTTCCCTCCTCCTGGACGCTTGTTCTTCCGTAACAAAGATGTGTCTGTGTCCGAGTTAAGTACCATTGATCTGATTTGTTCTTGTACGTCAGCCCTGCTGTATGTTTTAAGTTCAGGGGGTATGTTTGGTTTAAGGGTCTCCTTCTTTTCTGCTGTCGTGCCTTTTTCTGTGGACACAGGCTGCTCTAGAGAATTTGCAGTTTCTGAAGGTGCAAGGGACTGTAATGTGTCTGAGTCTGCTTTGTTTGTATGAGCGTCTGTAGCCTGGTCTTTGATTCGTTCAGCATTGTTAACATGGGGTCCTCCATCTATAAAAAGATAACAAACTGATACATGTACATGTATTGTAGAACCTATTAACCTTTATTGTGCTGGAACTGACTTCATGCTCATGCAAACAGGTTAGATCCAGGTCAGCTGCCAAGTAAATTGGCGTCTGACCTGTGATCTAACCTAATTGCTACTTGGAGTATCTTTCCTCATTAAAATTAAGCAGATATCTAAAGTTTTTGGAAAGCAGATAACACAAAAACCTTCTTATAGAAAATAACCAAACACCAATTAACCTTTTTTTAGTATAACACAAATGTTTAAGAAGATTTTGCAAAACAGTTGGCCAAAATTTGAACTAACTGAATTGTAACAAGTAATTTCTCTTTTTGTAACAACTCCTTTTAATTCACTTTTTGAGAGAAAAAAAGCCACCTCCATTTATGACTTGCGTTCTCAAAATCGGTTTTCACATTCAGCAGATTCCTTAAATTTAAGTGATGGTTTTGTAAATATTAGATAAAAACTGAGAAAAGTAAAACAACAATGACGAGTTCTGACAACCTATAATATAGCCGCATTACTAGGTTTTATGAACCGTGAACAGCATAACCAAGTACACGCACATAAATGTAGGCTTAATAAAAACAAACTGCTTGTTCACAGAGCTAAGGATATTGATACCCTGTAAATTTTTATTTTATTGCGTGTATGGACTAATTTTAGGAACAAGCACCTTTTATGTTATCCAAGACACTTTCAGGGTCATCAGATTCATAAAGTCTCCACTGGTATTTTAAAACCATTTTTATTAAAGTTTTTGGATACCAAAAACAACAAATACAGTCAATAGTTTTTACATAGTAAAAGCAGACAGGTGTATCAGACAACAAATACAGTCAATAGTTTTTACATAGTAAAAGCAGACAGGTGTATCAGACAGCAAACGATTTAATAAGGATGCCAATCATACCAAAAAGTTCTGAAAGGTGCTTTCTGAATGACTAATAGGTCCTGTATTAACCCATTACCAAACAATAATGACATTTGATCAATTTGTTGCAGACGACTATGGTAAACATTGTGGGAAAAGGTTAAATTGCTCTTACGGAGCAATTTCTCCCTTTTCCCACAATGTTTTCTGCCCTATCAGAAGATTATCTTTAAATTGCATCACATTTTGAAATGTCCTCTGCAAACTCCTTCAATTTAGTTTAAACTTATTTATTTTACATCGATTGTGATGGAAGCTTGAAGCTTATTAAATTCACTCTCGATGACTGCTTCCTGGATACTGCACCAGTACTCGCGCCGATTTGTGGGTTAGCCCCGGCAATTCTCACCTCGCCTAACGGGGATTTGAACCCAGGACCCTCAGTACAAGAGGCTGACACTCTATCACTGCACCACTGTCACCCACAAATCTTTCAATTTGGGTCATTCTAAAATTTGTTGCTTGGTAAAAGGTTAAGCTACAGACTTAATAAGTTTTCATGACTTGTTTGGGAATGGTCGCTTAAAACAAGATTTATTGTAAGTTGATTAAGGGGAGGGGTCTTTTGACAACAAGAGTTTTCAAAAGTCTTCTGGCTTTGAAGCATGCCATGCTATATGACACAGTTTTATGGCAGTTTGATTGGAACAATCTTGTTGCTATTGGTGTGTTGGTTTCTTTTTTTAACCCTTTACCAAACGCCAAATTTTTGACTGTTCCAAATTGGAAGAGTTTGCAGACGACATTTTGAAATGTGATGAAATTAAATAATTTTCTACTGATAGATCAGAAAACATTATAATCCTAAAATGTTTTCCAAAGTCGTCTGAAACAAAGTGGTCAAATGTTGTTATAATTTGGTAATGGGTTAATGAACTTCTCTGATTTCCAACCAAATCTTTTCCATTGACGGTACGCATATGGCAGGGGAATTTCATGTGACCAAGGTATTAAAAACATGCAGCCAGCCTGGGACTTGAACCCGGATCCTTGGCAAACCGTGCAAATACTCTACAGACTGAGCTATCCGGCCTTCTTACACATTTAACAGTCCCCTGTGAATTAAGACCCCTACTACATAATACTTCCCAGCACAATTCACTGGCAGATTTAGAGGGGGCGTGGGGGACGCATGCCCCCCTTAAAAATTGCAAAGGTTATTACCCGGAGTACCTTCTTTTACATAGAAAAGAGTTTCAAATATGAAAATCATACTTCAAAGACTTTACAAGGTATCTAGAAGGTATTTGGATTAACACAATATAAACTTAATCTGCTATCCGCAGTTTCACAATGCGTTTATCGCCCAACGTCCCAATTTAAAATGCCATGATGGATTTTGCTTAAAAATAATGTTTCGAAAGGTTGCTAATTCTATTTCAACTGGTGTCTGATAAAACGGGTCTCAAATGCATCTATGTAAAAGGTCATCCCGCATCAGCATGTGCAGTCCGTACAGGCTGATCGCGGGCGGCTAATGCAGGACGACATTTTCCGCTTTTAAGAGCCTTTTGTGGTATTTTCTGTTTCATAAAGGCCTTCTTTAGACATGATCATATATTCATTGGTGGCGGGAAATGTCGCCCGGGATCAGCCATTGGCAGTGTGAACTGAACCAGTTCAACTCTACAGGCTGATCTGGGAGTGCCAGGCGACATAAATTAATTATGTTGCGCAGAATGAGATGGCATCTTACATTTAGACCGGTTTTGTCATAGCACAGCGCATGATTTATTTATAGAGAAAATTTCGCTAGCATCGATAATATACGTCACTCCCAAGCAATACGTCATTTCAGATGACATATTGGTTGTGACGTATATTATCGATGCTAGCGAAAATCATTATTTTCAGTCTGAAGCGGGTAACCTTGGCAGACAGTCACACGCTACAAATATGCAGAGTAAAATTGAATCCTTTTTTTCTAAGACTACTATTAGGCTTTTATGTACTGGTAGTAAGCATCAAGGAGACATCGTAAATGGTTGTAGTCAGTGCTGTTGTATAACTCTAGCGTTTGTGATGAACGAAACAATTCCCTCGGCATCGGCTGAAATTGATGACCTACTTTTAGAGGGGACTCATATTTATAATGAATATTGTACGCATGGTGGATACATGCTGATAACCGAATTAGAAGGGCTTTTTACAATTGATAATAAGGAAGTCTGTGTATCTTTGAAAGAACCCAGAAGTGGTACCATTTCACAAGATTTGGATTGTCCTGATGCCCTCCCATTCACTCTTGAGTCGGCTTTACAGAAAGCTTTGTCTGAAACAAAGTGTCTCTTTATCACTGTAGGAAACTCGCCAGGTTCAACTATCGGAGTACGCGTTGATAACCAAACGTTTATTCTCATGGACTCTCATAGTCGGGATAACAACGGTCTTTGTTCTTCTAATGGAAAAGCAGTGATTTTTGAAATATCTACAATTAGAAACCTTGCAAAATACATTCGTGCTATGGCAAATTCACTGTCATCAGAAAATCAACCATTTGAAATAACAGCAGCATCGTTAGACATAGCAGCACATGCATCGTCTCCTAACGATCTTGCTGACGAAGTCAAACACAATTTGATATAAAATAGGGTGCCACATGAAAGTTTTACATTTCCATCCCGTATATACATGTACAAAGATAAAAGAAGAAAAAGTGGTATTATGCATAGAAGATGTAAAAGGGAGTGGTTCAATTCCTATAACTTTATATGCTATTCCAAATCTAACGATGGCCTGTACTGCTTAGGCTGCGCTCTTTTCCCTGATACATCTCATCGGCGTCCGAAAAAACTTATAGTGGAACGGTATTTTAATTAGAAAGATGCATTACAAGATCTTAAAGAGCAGTCACTATGCGACTATCACTTGTCTTCAATGGCAAAGCTATGGGCATTCGTGGAAACATATTCTAATGTCAGCAAGAGAATCGATGTTTCAATTACCAATAGCAAGAATGAGACAATAGTGAAAAATAGAGAAATACTTAAATCTATCATCCAATCCCTTCTTTATTGTGGTCACCAAGGCATATCTTTGCATTCTCATCGTGATGATGAAACAAACAAAGACCAAAGCTTGAATATGGGCAATTTTAAAGAACTTCTTTCTTTTCGTGCAAAAGCGGGAGATACAGTCTTAGATGAGCACTTGAAATATTGTGCTAAGAATGCGTCGTACATATCCAAAACTTCGCAAAATGAATTGCTATCATGCATGAAGAAGCACGTCCAGGATAGAATTGTCCAAGAAATATCTGCACAGTCTTTTGGTCCATACTATGGATTACAATGTGATGAAGTCACAGACGCAAGTAACTGGGAGCAACTTGGTGTTGTTATGCGATATGTTGCCAATGGGAAACCAGAGGAAAGGCTGTTGGACTTTGTGCAATGCGAGGAGGAAGTTACTGGCCTAGCTATTTGTGATTCAATTATCAACTGTTTAAGGAATGTTGGACTTGATCCTCAAAACTGCAGGTCGTTGACCAAGGATGGCGCGGGTAACATGGCTGGAAAGAACATTGGGGCTGTCAAACGTTTTAAGGAACATAGTCCAAGAACTGTTTATCATTACTGCAGCAGTCATGACTTAAACTTAGCTATATGTAAAAGCTCCAAAGTTAAAGAGATACAGATTTGTTTGGACACTTTGAAAAAATTAGGAATATTCTTTAAATATTCTCCAAAGAGATCTAGGAGACTAGAAAAAGCAATTGATGAAGTCAATGAAAGCACTACAGGGGCGAAAATAGAGATAAAGAAATTCAAAGTGTTCACTGAAACTAGATGGGTTGAAAAGCATTCTACACTGAAAGCTTTTGATGATTTGTATGAAACAATCATGCTTTGTCTCGAAGCTATTTCAACTAGAGAGGAACTGGGACTCGAAAGCTGTTGTAGAAGCAACAGGGCTACAAAAGAAATTATCTGAGTCTGTCTTTTTAGCATCTTTTCAAACAATCCTGCATTATTTTGGGTATATGGCAGGCCTTAGTAGGAAGCTGCAAGGGTCTACTTTGGATATTATTCAAGGTTACAAATTAGTAGAAATGCCATACTAGCGACCAGAACTGATAATTCTGAATTTGACCAGGTTTACAATAAAATGCACACTATGGCCACTCTTGCCGGCATGGAATCTCTTGATATACCAAGGCTGTGCATTCGACAAACGCAAAGAAGTAATACCCCGGCAGCATCCGCCAAAGAATATTTCAAAAGATCTGTATTTCTGCCATACTTAGATACCTTAATCGATCAACTGAATATGCGTTTTACAGATCTATCAGATCAGAGTACCAAAGCGTTATTGTTGATACCTTCAAACATATCTAACATAACCCAAGCAGATATCAAATCAGTGAAAGAAGGATATGGTCCTGATATGCCCGAAGTTTCATTCTTTGACCAAAAGCTTGTTTTGTGGAGACAAATGTGGAGATCTCAGACAGACCCACCAAGTACTCTAGAGAAGACCTTACAGGACCCTTTGGTATGCACTGCAATGTTTCTAAATATAATAACCACACTTTGCTTGATGCTTCTAACTTCTGTTACATCAAGTTCAGTTGAAAGGGCAAACTCTTCATTGAGATTTGTAAAAAATTATTTGAGGACTACTATGACTGAAGAAAGATTTAATGCATTGATTCTCTTATTCATTCACAAGGATATTAAAGTAGATATCGACACAGTCATAGATATGTTTGCCACTAGAAACCCAAGACGTATCCTACTTAAAAATCCGAAAGCAGATGTATGAGGGAAGATCAATTTTGTCATGGTGTTTTCAAACGTTGTCTGCTGCAGGTATGTCAAATTAGTTTGTTTGTTTGGGCTTTTTTACATCGCGTCAACAGTCAGAGTCATATTGCGATGCCCAGCTCAAAGTGGTGGAGGAAGACCCCATTTGCTGAACTGCCCACTAGGGCTCGAACAAGCGTTTGGGTAGAACCACCGACCTTCCGTATGTCAGCCAGGAGACTTTCTCTCGTGAAAATTCGAATTGGCAGCACCAAGATTAGAACTCACAGCGGAGAGGGGCAGTGTGATTGCAAGTTCTGTACTCTAACCACTAGGCCACGGAGGCCCCAGGCCACGGAGGCCCCTGTCAAATTAGTAGTTTATAGAAAAACTATATTGTGTTGTTCAACACTTAGCGTAATATTAGTTTAAACTTTTTCTTAGTTTAACCTTTATAACCACGTTGTATTTGTGATTATTATACTCATCCTGGATAAGAATTTGCAGTCTGTACACATGCTGATCCGGAACGACAAGTTCCGCTTCCAAATGTATTTATGTTTTGAATACAATTATCCATTGAATACCATAAAAATGTAAAGTGACGACATGTTACGAAAATTCATTATAGGCCTACTCCATTTTTTTTCATGGAGCGCCTCATATATTGTATAATTTTTGTCTGTTGTTAAGTCTTTTTCTTGTGCAAAACACTCCTAGATTGCACCAGATGCAACATACGAAATAAAAATTTTCCCGGGGGAGCATGCCCCCTAGCCTTCCTCACGCCCCCCCATAACTCAATTTTCTGCATCCGCCACTGCAATTGAAATAAGTCTCCTATTTCCTGGGAAAAGCCTTCGTCATGGGTCATTTATGATTGCTGCCAGCATAACCATGGTGGGGGAAACATGCAGCCAGACTGGGACTCAATCCAAAACCTCCACAAACTGTGGGAATGCTCTACTGATTAACCTAACCAGTCTGCTTACAAAATCAACTCTAACTTGTAAATTGAGACTCCTATCCCATTAACATGGCCCCTGTTGTCTTTCTAATAACTCAATTTTCTTTTTCTAGATGCTCTACCTATAACTCTCAAGGTAGACTCTCTATCATTACATTGCTCTATTACAAAAAGAAAATTTGGTCATAATGAGAAACTTCTCCTATATGTTTCAATGTTTTCAAATCCACGCATTCACAAAACCTTTAAGGGATTACATGTTTAAAAAGTGGGGTAAAAGCAGTCTAATAGAGGAAACAGGAAATATTTCACAAATAACACTTTTATTTCAATACAGAATTAAAAATATAATATCACATTTGGATTTCTATATCACAACATTAACCATCAAATACATTGATTGGCCCAGTTCAATAGTCAAAAGCCCTGTCAGCTTAATCAATTTACAAATTTCATTAGGAAACTCCAAAAACTTTGAAATTTGAAATATTTGTTTAACACGCACGGAAATAAATGCAAAGATAATCTATTGAAGTAAAATTTATATGTAAAAAAAAAATTGGTGATAGAAGTTTTTTTAAACCCTTACTCCATATTGTTCACCTTATTTGTTTTACATCGATTGTGAAGGAAGCTTAAAGATTGTTCAAAGCCACTCTCGATCACTGCTTCCTGGATTACCAGTAATCCCACCGGTTTGAAATAATTATTGGTCAAATTTAAAAAAGCTAAAATTGTAAAATGGAATGGTAAAAAGATACATTTTTGTATGAAATTAATAAGAAAAAGTCCTAGGAAAGCAGAATAGAAAGCTCATCATGAGCAAATCATTTTTGTCACAGTGGTTTCTAAAGACTTGCAGCAGATTTGTAAGTGAGGTTTTGTGAAGTATGAGGTTAATCTAAAGACTTGCAGCAGATATGTAAGTGAGGTTTTGTGAAGTATGAGGTTAATCTAAAGACTTGCAGCAGATATGTAAGTGAGGTTTTGTGAAGTATGAGGTTAATCTAAAGATAGCGATGGTCACATATGAATGGTTTACCACTTATAGTGCTCAGGAACTAACTTCATGCTAATGCAAACAGGTTAGATCCAGGCCAGCCACCAAGTAAATTAAAGTCTGGCCTGTGGCCTGTGATCTAACCTGGTACTCTGGGTATCTTTCTTCAACAAAATTAAGAAGATATTTAAGGTTAAGAAAAGCAGAAAACACAAAAATCTATCTTTTAAAAAATGAACCAGTATTCTAAGGGTTAATTATAATATGCATGCTGCAGAAATGTCTTAAGAATCGGTGGGGTAAGAGAAGAGAAAATTTGCATTGGAATCAATATCTCCTTTTTCTATTTTGTTGGTAGAGTGTCTGTAATTTTGAAAAACTTTCTTCCTTTGGAAAGCAGCTAAATCTCATTGATTCTATATCTTACAGAGAAAATTTACCAAAACTTTAACCCTTAGAATGCTGAGTAATATTCTAAAAATAGATTTTAGTGTTCTGTTTTTCGAAACCTTAAATATCTGCTTAATTTTGATTACGAAGGAAAGATATGTACTCAGAGTAGCAAACAGGTTACATCACAGGCCAGCCGCCAATTTACTTGGTAGCTGGCCTGGATCCCATCTGTTTGCATAAGTATGATGTTGGTTCGAGCACAGTTAGGGTTACGTAGGTTGAATATTTTCTATTGGAAACAGATTGTGTTCATCGCTTTCTCCATTTTTCTAATCTAATAATATGAAGCTGACAAATTACCCATATGAACATAAGGCAACTGACTGTGTACACATAACATATATAGCAAATTCTCAATTCAAGTTTTGTTAGCTTCTATAAACTCCGAATACAAGTGCAGATGGTTAGAACGATCAGTTTGATAACTGTAAGTGTACAAAAACAAATTTTGTTAGTAAAATCCCAGGTTAATTACTAGTTTAATTGAACAAAACATGTTTTAACCATTTTTCCATCAGACTTATCATGATGGTATAGAGAGTCACTATTTTAGTAAGAATCATATTAGTAAGCAATAAAACTAAAGGTAAACCAGAAGTAGATTAAATAAATAAATATATATATATGTATAATAAGCAATTTTTCCTTTTTGCCAATATTTTATCTGCCCCAATATAAAAAAGTTTTCTATTTTTCATACTTCAAGAGTGTCGTTTACACTTGCATTCAATTTGTGTATCACTAATCATAACAGGGGCATAATCACAGATACAAAGTGCGCTATATGGTATTGCCCTAGTACAGATAGTTAACCCTTTCCCAAACAATAATGACATTTGACGACTTTGTTGCAGATGACTATAGAAAACATTGTGGGTAAAAGAGAAATTGCTCGTAACGAGTAATTTTTCCTTTTCCAACAAGGTTTTCTGCACTTTCTGAAGAATACTGTTCAATTTCATCACATTTTGAAATGTCGTCTGCAAACTAGTTCAATTTGGGACAGTCTAAAATTTGTTGTTTGGGAAAGGGTTTACTGAGCTTCAATTGCTTAGTTGGTAGCTTGTCCCACTTTGAATACAGGGGTCCAGAATGTGAGACCAATCTAGGCAAACAGTCTTACTTACATTTGCTTAACCCTTTACCAAATGACAAATTTTCAACTTTCCAAAATTGACAAAATAATCCTATGATAGGACAGAAACAAACATTGTTTGTTGGAAAAGGAGACATTGCTTGTTAAGAGCTATTTCTCCTTTTCCCATAATCTGTTTTTCCAAATTCATCTGCAACAAAGTGGTCAAATATAGTTATTGTTTGGTAATGGGTTAGGTAAATATGACAAGGTCTATTCATGTCACACCATTGGAAAGAATATGGTAAAACAGTAGTGAAGAAATACAGGAGCAAGGAAAGGTGGGTCAACTTCTGCAATATGACAGAAATATTATTGAAAGTAGTTTTTAACAGCTTTTACTTAGTATCATAAAGAAATGTTTGCTTGTTTGTTTTTAACCCTATTATTGTCCACTTTGTTTTTTTTTTTTGTCATTTACAAATTCCAATATGGTGGAAAGGTTAAACCATCTGCCACAGTAAACAAGTACATGAAAGATTAGGTTGTAAAGAGTTGTGACAATAAATGCTATACGACTAAAGCACAAATAAGTTGGGAATGGTTGAAGCACAGTGACAAAAGGACAAAGGTCTCTTATGAGCAATTTAACGTTTTGTCACAATAATTTCTACCCAATAACATAAAAAGTTTATGGTTATTCTCAATGCTATTTCTGTTGTTGGCTACTGCTTTGAATTCATTAAGTCATAAATTCATTTGTAAATAAGTGGGCAGGGGTGGCAAATTAAATGTAATTTAACGTTTTGTCACAATAATTTCTACCCAATAACATAAACAGTTTATGGTTATTCTCAATGCTATTTCTGTTGTTGGCTACTGCTTCGAATTTATTAAGTCATAAATTCATTGGTAAATAAGTGGGCAGGGGTGGCAAATTGAATTGTTTGTATTGCCAAGCCTGTTCAAAAGCTTTAACAGACAAGCTAATTCTTGCTAACATTTACAAAATAACCATTATATGGACAAGTACAGTAAATAATTAGGCGTTTACTGGCAACTGTGCGCCATCCCTGTAGTTGGTTAACCCTTTCTCATCCCAAATTGAAAGAATTTGCAGACGATATTTCAAAAAGTAATGAAATTGAAAAATAATCTTCTGATAGGGCAGAAAACATTGTGGGAAAAGGAGAAATTGCTCATTACGAGCAATTTCTCCTTTTCCTATAATGTTTTTCAGAGTCGTCTGCAACAAACTGGTCAAATGTCGTTATTGTTTGGTAATGGGTTACGTATTAAAGTACTTGTCCACATATAAGACAATTTGCAAATCAATTTAAAATGCTGTAGAAACAATACAGTTTTTGTTAAGCTGTATAATACTGTATAGCGCTTTTTATTTGCGGCGTCAATATTTCGCGGTTTTTCAAGGTTCCTAAAATCACAGGGTTAATATTTTGCGCTGGTTGCAGGATACACGAAAATAAAACCCTATCACTAAAGATCGTCGATATCGACATAAAAACTATTCTGAAATACCAGTGCTTATTTAACAGCAAGGGTCACACTTTGTATTGTGATAGACAAGAGAATCAAATGATTGTAAAAATACATATGATAAAAGGGTATTGCTTGAATCTTTTGAAAACGAGTTTGATTTTGTATTTATCTGTCATTGTGTTTTATATTAAGTCAGTTTGCGGAACAAGCGTGTCATACATGTATACTCCTCAACCAAGCATGCCGATTTGTTTTGAATTAAACCACAATTGATACATGCCTCGGGCATTGTTTGACAAGGGTATAACAATTAACAGATTCATTTGGGGATTCCGGAGATATAGTTAGGTGTGTAAAACGTTATATCTGTCTTAAATTTGGATCAAGTTTTTCATTAAATCTAAACTCGCAATCGGTCACGTAAATGGCAAGGTAATCAAAAGCAACATTACTGAAAAGTATTCATCTACAAAATCAAATACAATAATTGTGCATGGTGTTTAGTATTTGCGTTGTCGGACCGACCGCGAATCGCGTGAAAATTGAACCCCCGCGAATAAAAGTACTTATACAGTATTCAATGAAAAATAGCAAATAAATGCAAAGTTTAATTCAGAATGTCAAATTATATCTAAGTACCTACAAACCGTATATGATGGATTTCAAAAGCGCTTTTGGATCTGAATACATATCTATTCATTGTATACAAGCTCTAAATACTGAAATGATACCTAATTTTACATACAATGGCTATTCTCCAGTACATATCATGCAATAGTCACCTTGCCAGCTGCTATACAGTTTTAACCCATTACCAAACAATAACCACATTTGACCAGTTTGTTGAAGACAACTCGTGAAAACATTGTGGAAAAAGGGAGAAATTGCTCTTAATGAGCAATTTCTCCATTTCCCTGAAATGTTTTCTGCCCTATCAGAAGCTTGTTTTTCAATTTCAGCACATTTTGAAAAGTCGTCTGCAAAATCTTTCAATTTGGGAGAGTTGGAAATTTGGCTTTTGGTAAAGGGTTAAAGAATAACAAATTCAATATCCAAGTTCCCGCACATCTTTGAACAAGCACGTTTTACAGAGTTTGAGAGAGTTACTGAAGGACACAAGTGGAACTATGTTTTGCTGTGTTTTTTGCTTTATTGATAAGTTCTGCCCCTCTGGAACCAGGCCGACTGGATTTGACTGAGCCACTCCCCTTGGATGTTTTGTGTGTAGAAGTGGACGGTTGGACTTTGTCTTGATTGGGCATTTTGGAGGGGTCTACAGTAAAAGAGAAAAAAACAACAAAAGAAAATAAAGCTGTGATTTCCGTGTGGAGTAATGAACCTTTAATCTACAACATTGAATCTCATTTCACGAGAAGTGTTTTGAAAGCTTTATGAAATCATAAAGAAAATGATGATTTTTCAAATCAGATTGATAATGTTTTAAGTTAACATTTTTAATGCTAATTAAGCAATTCAATGATTTCTGTCTCACTACAGAAGACCCACTAAATACCCAATCCATGTAGACTGAATCAAGCTTTTCGGAAGAACCTTGTGCATATAAGATAGTAGAGTAAGACCTTGATAAACATGAGAATGTCCCCACTTGTAGAATAACCTCATTATTGCATACTGAGGGGCTGCCAGAGAGAGCTAAGATCTTTACCAAACGCCAAATTTTCAACTGTCCCAAATTGTCAGAGTTTGCAGACAACATTTCGAAATGTGGTGAAATTGAAAATTAATCTTCCGATAGAGTAGAAAATATTAAAGCGTTAAGAGCAATTTTCTCCATTTTGCACAATGTTTTCTAGAGTCATCTACAACAAACTGGTCAAATGTCATTATTGTTTGGTAATGGGTTAAAAAAAAAGAGTTACATAGTGATAAATCACTCCTAATGAGTAATTGCTGTTTTTGACACAATGGTTTTGACTTAACGTGGGAGAAATAGAGATTACCAATGGTGATGAAAAAATCTTTAACCCTTATAGTGCTGGAACCAACTTCATACTTATGCAAACAGTTTTGATCCAGGCCAGCCACCAATTAACTTGGCGGCTGGCCTGTGATCTAACCTGTTTGCTATTCTGAGTATCATTCTTCAACAATATTAAGCAGATGTTTAAGGTTTTGGAAAGCAGTCAACATACAAATCTATTCTTAAAAAATTACCAAGCATTCTAAGAGTTAATGTATTCTAAAGCAGAGCTCCAGAGATTCCACTGCAGAAGCTTAACAATGGAACTCATTCCTTCAAATAGGATTTAAGGAATGGGGGTAAAAAGCATCAGGAGATGATAGAAAATATTTTCAATATGGTATTAAGTATTGTTATAACCAATATCTCATTTCGTCGCACAGGTATCCTATACCTTCTGATATAGGTGCACGCTACATTTTGTATATAAAGGACTGGATTTTAACATAGACTGTCAATCTTGAATTAAGCAACCATAATAAAAGAAGATAGAATTGTGGTGTTTGAGACAGCTTACAGCCTAACCCTTATTGTGCTCGAACTTATGCAAACAGGTAAGATAACGAGCAATTTCTCCTTTTCCCACAACGTTTTCTGCCCTATCAGATTTCAATTTCATCAAAATTTGAAAAGTTGACTGCAAACTCTTTCAATTTGGGACAGTTGAAAATTGTGCGATAGGTAAAGGGTTGAGAGTAGTGGCTTAAAAGAAGAATGACTGAATAGGTATTTTCTAGAATGAAAAATGGTTATGGGTTAAAGTGGTTTAACTAGTCTAACTAAGACTTTTAAATGATTCATGCTCAATGAACTAGATTTCAACAAACAAAACCATCCTCTTGTACAAAATGTTCACATTAGACAAAATTAAAACCAATTTTCAAATGAAATAATAGTAAAAAGAATAAGTAAAACTATTGTTTAGTCACGGTATGAATAAATGTTGCAGACTTTGAAGGCATTTAAATGTGTTTTATCTTTTTAAGGAAATAATTAAAAATTTCCCATAGAGGTGGAGGATAAAAAGCTCTTTTCCTTAAAGAAACATTTTCAACCAACATAATTTTATTGAATACTTGTCTTAACAAAATTCTGTGAACCCTTTTCCAAACAATAACGACATTTGACCAGTTTGTTGCAGACGACTATGGAAAACATTTTGGGAAAGGAGAAATTGCTTGTAACAAGCAATTTCTCCTTTTCCATCAATGTTTTCTATCCTATCAGAAGATTGCTTTCCAATTTCAATATAATTTTAAGTGCCGTCTGCAAACTTTTTCAATTTGGGGCAGTTGAAAATTTGGCGTTTGGTAAAGGGTTAAACTGTGAATGCCAACATACTCAATTACTTCATTAATTATTTTGAGTACTATTATAAATCATCCAGAAGAAATGTGTAAGTATCTATAAAGGCAAGCGATGAAATTTCTAGATAAAAGCAAATATAAGACAAGCAATTCCCAATTCTTTCATGAAATTATCTCTACTTGATACCTTAAAGAAATATTTGTTTATATAGAACAATAGTTATCTTATTCTACTTTCAATTGAACAATAGCAGACATATTTTAATTTGAATGGATTTGATTGATTTGAAATGATTTATTTGTCAAGATTTGGTAAATATATTAATCAACCCTTGTGCCTTAACGTTTGGTTTGGCTTGGCAAATGGTAATATCAGTTTCTGAAGAGTTTAAATACATTATCAGTTCTTACATGAATCAAAGATTTGATGGTCACATGAAGACATAAAGGACTATGTTATTTGTCCATTTTATCATGACTTTTTCCATGTTGATTTTGGATTTACTTCTAAATTCAAATCACTAAGGGCAATTGAGAAATCCACCAAAAGACCTTGCCTGCCAAGTATTAAATAAATCAAAATAATAGTTCAGCGGAAGGTTTTGAAATCCTGCTGTTCAATTAAATTATTGTTGTCTATAAGCTTTAGATTATGAATGAAAGTATCTCTTTGAATAATCATTTATGGAAGTTCTTGAAAAACAACCAATCAATTTGATCTAATATTTGTTATAAAAAAGGTAATGCACAGAGTTATAGCACAGCTTGGAATAAAAAACAATAGTTTTATCTAGAATCAAGTGACCGGCCTTAAACAGCTCATAAAAAGCATTATAATTTGAGACTATTCCCTCAGAAATGATGGATATTTTTCTGAAAATAAATTTTTGCGTCGCCTGCTTTCCAAAACGTTAAATAACTGCTTTATTTTGATGAGGAAAAATACTCAGAGTAGCAAACAGGTTAGATCACAAACTATTCTGTCAACCTATTTTGGCAGTTGCTTATAAGAAATATCAAGTCAAGTCAATTCTTTTCTGAACCATCAAAGTAGAACTTTGCATTTAGATTTTCAAATAATTTATGCAAATACAATCCATACTTGTTTAAGCAATCATAGTAAAAAAGAGACACAATCTGTTAAAAAGACAACTTGCAGTTTAATAGGGACACAAGTTATTCAGAAAGCTCCAGTATGAGCTTTATAAATAACTTGCATCCTATATAAAGATAGTGTCAGACTGAATAACAGTACATGCACTAGTTCAGCATGTTCATTTAACACAAGATTACCTATTCTCAGATATGTCCCCTAAGCTGAGCATCAGAAAAGTGTTCAAACTAAAAGAATTCTTATAGAGGTAAAAATCTAAAACAAAATCAGACCTACCTGTTTGCAAGCTTTGTTTAGATGGATTCCTGGAAAACGACTTCTTTCTGGCTGGATCTGAGGTTGGTGCAACCTGTTCGTTTGAAGAACTCGGGCGAGCTTCTTCCTTTTTCGGAGGTGTGGGTGTCTGAGATTTGGGGGGTTGGGGTGTTTGGGGTTTCGGAGGTTGGGGTGTGGGAGTTTTCCGAGGTTTTGGTGTTGGAGGTTTCTCCTTTAAGCCAGGTTCCTGTGGAGCTGGCTGGATTTCTTTTGGAGTGAACTTCGGAATTGGCACAGGAGCTGGTAAACTATTTGTCACCTAGAAGTTGAACAAAAGTGTTATTTACCCTTTACCAAACCCCAAATGTTCGACTGTCCAAAATTGAAACAGTTTGCAGACGATATTTTAAAATGTAATGGGTTAAGTGGGCAAGACTCGTTTAATCATAATTATGGAGTGAAATTGACACTCCTGAAGCTGAAGTTTATGAAAACATTGTGACAAAATGAAAAGTTTGTTGTTTGTGGCAAGCCATGTCACCTTAAGTTGCAATTGTTCCTACCCTTTGTCCTAAACAAACAGTAGCTTCCTGTACTTATTTGATAAGTCTGATGTTCATTTCAAATTAGACCAATAATAATAGTCTGAGCTGGGAAATGTGTTTTATCATTCATTGGTATATTTATCTTAAAGGTGCTTGTTCACAGATGTGAAGAAATTTGGAAGTTGAATATTAATTCATATAAAACTGCACAACAGGTGCACTGTTATAGAATACGCACTGAAGAATAGTCATTGAAAGCAATATTATATTGTTTTTAATTCTTTAAAGTGAGTATACAGTGATTAAACATGTCTTTTAATCCAAAAGAGTGACATTCATTTTGAGATTTATTGCATACAATTTGTACATACTGTACTTATATGAATTAATTATGCTTTTGAAAACTACTTTTAATTGTTTATCAAACAATAACACAAAACTGCATTGTTTCAACAGCAATTTATTTTGACTTTGAAATTCACTCTTCTGTGAATAAGCACCTTTAATGCAACTGGGGCCCGTTTTACTAAACAGTTTACGCTTAAGATGTGCGTAAGTCTAAAACAACAAGTCCTTTTATTTCAATATTTGGCATAGCAATATTGCAAAGTAACACATCATTGGAATCGTCTCTCCGAGACGCTTCCAATGACGTGTCACATTGCAATATTGTACTTTCATTGAAGATATTATCCATGTCAATCAATTATGACTTACGCAAACATTTTCCGTAAGTTGTTTAGTAAAACGGGCCCCAGGAGCACAATAACTAATCAAGAGTATCACAAACTGAGCCTGACACATGAATTTTGACCTTTTTCCAGACAGATTCAAAATTCCAATGGGGTCAATGTGTCAAGAGACAAATCTACCCAAATCTAAAGGCCTACCTGACGCGAGGTCGTACTGCGCAATCTCTTGTACAAATCTGATTTCTCAAGGTTTTCCATGAGTAGTTTATCCTCGTTGAATAACACCTTCTGTACATTGTAAGATCCCCCGGAAGATCCAGTACTCAACTTTGCCACATGTGTCATAGTCTGATGCTTACTGCACAGCCAGACGATCTTTCCACTGGGCAGGCGGCACCTAAAACAAAAAAGAATCACTTCATGTTTTATGCATGCAATCAGAGCCAAACTCCTCCTCCCTATTGGTCAAGGGCTCTTCTCACTACATCAACCCTTTACTAAACACCATATTCTTGACTGTCCCAAATTGAGAGAGACGACATTTCAAAATGTGATGGAATTGAAAAATAATCTTCTGATAGGGCACAAAACATTGTGGGAAAAGCAGAAATTGCTCATAAAGAGCATTTTCTCCTTTCCCCACAATGTTTTCCAGAGTCCCGGGTCAAATGCCGTTATTGTTTGGTAATGGGTTAAGTAAGATGTATATTTGACAATTCTAACACATACATGTACTTGTTTGCATCAGTTTTTATGTCCATACGTATCTGTTCATTTGTGACCCATTATAAATGCAAATACGGATTCAATCTAGACTCTGGCAATATCTCTCTTAGCTTATAATTTTTGTTTAATATTGCTGAAAATAAATTATCATCCATACACCCAGTAACATAATCAAGCGTGAGAAGATGGATTTTAAACTGCACATTCACAGATGAGAAAAGTCAAATAAAATTACTATAGACATAGACAAATTTTATTGACACAAGCTAGTACAGCTTCTAGTCATATATACTAAATACATATTTACAATTACTTTTCATAACATGTTATAGTCGTCTCAAAAATAAGAATAATAAATAATAACCGCCATAGAACAAAGATTTACGTAAAATGAAAATAAGAATAAGCGTGATGTACCTGTATAAAGGTTTACCATTAATCCACATTTGGCGCATTGACTGGTTATGTATCCAGGAAGCAGAATCAAGAGTGATTTATCTAAGTTGTAAGAATTTGTTTCACAATCAATGTAAAATAAATAAATTTAAACTAACTATCTAATCAGTAATCATGGAATTTATACATATGTTTCTAATTTCAAATGCATGTTTTATAAATATATAGAAAACTGGTGAATAAAAATAATTATTCGAGGCAAAATCAATTCAGAAGGCATCAATTTATCTAAGTATGGACAGCCTATCTACAAAAAACTAAAAAAAACCACAACGTTTTAAGATGCTTTAAAGATACAATTACATATCAGTTCACTATATACCGGCGCTATAACCTTGAATACAAACCAGTTTTGCTTCCAAAAATATTCAACAGTGTGTAGTATACAACAATTTACAGCAGCTGTTGTAAAGTATAACCCATTTTATTTACCAAACAATGACGATATTTCACCACTTTGATGCAGACGACTCTGGAAAACATTGTGGGAAAAGGAGAAATTGCTCATCATGAGCAATTTCTCCTTTTCCCACAATGTTTCCTGCAAGATTATTTTTCAATTCCATCACATTTTGAAATGAAGTCTGCAAACTCTTTCAATTTGGGACAGTTGAAAATTTGGTAATTGGTAAAGAGTTAAAGAAATCAAGTTTTTACTTTCAAATTTCCTAATAACTATGAACAAGCAGCTTGAATTATTTCTAAAATCTTTTCACCCCTCTACATGTGCAGGACATAGATGTGCATATATTACCTTGCTAAACAGCTTGTAAAGTCTGATGCCTCGTCCGTGGACAACTCAGATCGCAAATGCATCAGGGCTCCAATAAAGTCTAGGTTGTTATCCGATTCCTGAGAAATTAAAACGTATATACCAGAATACATCAACCCTTTCCCAAACAATAACAACATTTGACCACTTTGTTGCAGATGACATTAGAAAAAATTGTGGGAAAAGGAGAAATTGCTTGTAACAAGCAATTTTTCCTTTTCCAACAATTTTTTCTGGCCTATCAGAAGATTATTTTCCAATTTCATCACATTTTGAAATGTCGTCTGCAAACTCTTTTAATATGGGACAGTCGAAAATTTGTTTAGGAAAGGGTTAAATCAAGATAATGCATGTATACTTTTTATTCAACAATATTTCCAGTATATTGTTCTTTTGGTTGGACTTGTATTCTATGCCATTTTCAACAGTATTGAAGTCATATCAATACAAACAGTGCACTTATCAATAATCCTCTTATTCCTCATCAGTATGGCTCAATATTCATTCCAAGCTGCTGACTGCTTTCCAACATCAACATAATGGATCGGTGGGAGAGACAAATAAATCTTGTCACATTGATTTCATTTAAAGTCAGAAATAATATTGACTGAGATGGGCCTTGAACTCAAGATCCCTCTATTACAAGTTGAATATACCACCAACTGAGTTTATAAGGCTTAATGCATTGTTTAGATGTACCTTTGCAAATCATAATGAGACTGAGATATTACAAAACATAGCAAGTGTTCAAGCTTAATCAAATTTCTTTTACCTTAAGACTTTGTTAACAATAAATCAGTTATTTGACTTCTATAATAAGCACATTATTATTTCCATAAGATATGGTTGTACATTGAGTACATTCAAGTTAGCTTGAACTGACTTATTGGTCAATGTCTTGCTGCTTAAATTATTGACCAACACTTTTTTTCTCTTTCACTGGAAAGGGCTCTTTTGGTACTGATATTTTCAATCAAACAATTATTTCAAGAATTATCTACAACAAGCAAATCAGTCTAAGGATTTCTTTGTAAAGCAACCATCATAGTAGTTATGGTTTCATCATGTCTTGTGGCTGGCCACTGACATATTACTTCCTTACACTAAAGTAATTGGGGGGAAAAAAAGCAACTTTCTTAAAGTCAAAATGTTTATGGCCTAGTTAAGGGGATTACACATCACAAAAGTCACAAAAGTCTTAATCATTTAGAGAAGTTTTTGACTTTGGTACTTTTAATTTGTAAGAGTGACCAGAAACATAATTATTGGACTGTGAAGTACTAGATTACAGTCATATCAATATATGACCCTGTGAAATTACTTATAATTGCTAAATTATGGGAAAAGGAGAAATTGCTCAAGACGAGCAATTTCTCCTTTTCCCACAATGTTTTCTGCCCTATCAGAAGATCATTTTTCAAATTCATCTCATTTTGAAATGTCGTCTGCATACACTTTCAACTTGGGACAATCGAATATTTGGCATTTGGCTAATGGGTTAACGGTTATGATACCAAACCAGCATGTCCAAAGAGTAAGATTTATGGAATTACTACTGTGTCAGAGTCCTGGAAAGATATGAGGTAATTAAATTACTTCTACCATGATATATCAACAACCACACATTGGCTAGACCCCTGACCATGATGTTCAATGGGGTGAAGGTTGAAGACTTACGGATCTAATCCAGGCCTGGTAGGCCTCACCTTTGCCATTCTTTCCTCCTGTAAAACAGTTCAGTTTGATGGGACTCTGTGAGAGAATGGAGTATATTCTGTACAGGTACGGGGCTGCCCTGTTTAAGTATGTCTCCAACTGCTCATGGTTTCTAAATGCAATTGGAAACTTTTCCTCACACAAATGCCATCCCTGAAATAATAGAGTTTATAGAAGTTGAAAAAATGTTTTATCCATCGGGTTGAATTTCTGCCATTTTTAAGATGATGTTTGTTAAATTGGTCCCATGAGTGCACCTATTTATGTTAAGTGTATTTCCTCACCAGACTTAAAATTCTACCCTCTCCATGCTCCTGGCTTAGAACTTCCTAGTATAAACACCATTGGTCAGCACTAGATAATTGAGAAAGTGTTGAATTATTTTTTTTAATTACAATTTATAAATTTTTCAATGTGCGCATCTAATCATGCACAGTGTGTTTCTTCACCAGTACCCATAATACTCATCTCGAAGCCCGCAAAACCACCCACAGATTTCCTAGATGAGATGACCCCAGTTGTTCAGTGGTGGGAGATAATAAAAAAAAATTACATGTACTTTGAAAAGGATTTTCTTAACAAGTAATTTTAGGCACATTTAAGTAATTAATTAATAATGGTGTAGAAAAAGAAAAAAGTCCAAACAAATATACAATTTAAGTTTGTAATCTGACTAGTTGGTAATACATGTATAACTTTGTATTAATTACACTCACAAATGAATGTCATTCTATCTTTTGATGGTAATTTGCAATAATGTCTCCAAAATGTGTCTTTACATTAATCCAACCAATGATTATGTTTGGTTAATCAACTATACACCAAAGAAGACTTTGTTTGCAACAGAACAAATGTAATAATAACCCATTCATGAAAATGAATCATCAATGATCTATTGTCACAATGGTTTCTACCACATATCAAATATCTATATATACCAGTTGTGAATGCCTCTAAAGTGGATTAGACCTACCTCTTCATGTTCACATAGGAGCTTTATACAGAAGCTTTCTCTGCTCCAATCCTCTAAATCATCATCAAACACACTTTCATCAATCTAGAATAAAGTTCAAAGTACTTTCAGTAATGTATAAAAAAATACAGTCCAACTTGTGTGAAGCAACCATCCTTTTAAGCACCCAATCTGCCTTAAACAACAAATACAGAAAGTCCCATTATTAGATTTATAGAGAACATCAATTTGTGTTAAGCAGCCAACCTGTCTTAAACAGCCAATTTTCTAAGTTCCATAAGCTGGCCACTGAACACAAGTTTGAATGGGTTAACACCTAAATAAGTCAATGAAGGACATTGGCCCGTCCTATGGCAGAATATTAATCTTTATAATGCTGGGTATTTTTTTTTAAATAGATTTTTGTGTCGTCTGCTTTCCAAAACCTTAAATATCTGATTAATTTTGATGAGGAAAGATATTCAAGAGTAGCAAAAAGGTTTGATCATAGGCCAATTTAATTGGCCACTGGCCAGGATCCAAACTGTTTGCAAAAGCATGAAGTAGGTTCCAGCACTTTAAGGGTCAACATCAATAAAGAGGGGATTTATTCGATCAATGAGTATTTGAGTCAAACATGTCACTTTTCATTATTCCACATGACTTTTGATAATGTATCCAGAAAACGAAATTAAGACTTGTTAATACAAGTTGTTAAAACAGCACATAGAAAAAAAGACATACAAGTATACAATACTAGATTACTGTGACTATAGTTCACATATATACATGTTCATTGGATCTCAACTAGTACAATCTGGTTATGTCAAGGAACTCGCTATCTATACCCATTACTCAGCGTGTTATGTAAAGAATCATTTTTATGCCATTAATTTCTATCACTTGT
The DNA here is from genome assembly GCA_947846245.1 of Cerastoderma edule. Lineage (NCBI taxonomy): Eukaryota > Metazoa > Mollusca > Bivalvia > Cardiida > Cardiidae > Cerastoderma > Cerastoderma edule. Next base: position 36,249,479 of record OX401408.1, on the reverse strand, counting down.
AGACCAATCCTAAGGTCGACCCATATATCTTTAATACATGAAAAAGCAGATTTAAGACTGATAGAATATAATATTGATTGTTTAAAGTTACCAAAAGCCCTCTTTCAATATGTTCAGTTTTGATTTACCATATTTTATAATAAATAATTCGTCATAAGGTCGGTAAGAGATAAACCATCTCATTATATATGCCTCTGGAACTGGTAATTCATGTCATTAAAGGGAATAAGAAACTAACATTTCTATTGTCTAATTGACTAGAAATCATTTTGATAAAAGGGAAAATTGCTTGTTTTGAAAAGTTTTCACTATTGTGACAATTGTTTCTTTTATCATATACTGGATGATTGTAAAAATTTTGTGAAGTAAGGGGTTAAAAGAAGCTCATTAAAGAATAAAAAAGTAAATGCATTTTTACCTGAAGACGATCTCTAGATTTTGAGGCGGATTTTGGACGGAGTATTTTCTTTGACTTTGAAACACTTTTTTTTATGCTTGACTCCCTACCATCTTCAGCCTGGCCACCTGAAACTGTAAGAATGAATTACCATAACAGCACAATATAAGAAAGCAATTTCTTACACAACACTAAAATGTTTTAGTTTCTAACCTAGCCCAACAGTTTCAATTTAACATGCATATCGCAATACAACTCAAATACTGTTGACTGTCAACATATATATATTTGAGTTTTACATCGTGTCAACAGTTTTTCAACTATGTTGCGATGCCACACTCTTAATGACGGAGAATAACCCCAAACCCTACTGCCAAAAAGGGCTAGTCGAGTTAGGTAGAACCATCCGCATTATGTAAGTCATTGAATTCAACACTCAGTGATGCCTTTATATGACATAAAGTTGCTTATTGCTAATCTAGAGCTAAAAGGTGTCAACATTTTCACCCAAACTTAATATGGTGCTATCCTAGCCTTGTGTTTGAAAATAGCACTCAGAGGCTCCTTTTTTAGACAATTCTCCGCCTAAAAAAACATGTTCAAAGTTACAATATAATTCCTCCTAAGCATCTATGAAAACACACTAACACCCATATTCTTAATAGTTATCTTCATATATGGTACACACTTTCCAAAATATATTTTGCAGAAGAACAAAGAAATATTTGAGACCAATCAATATGTTAAAACATTTTTGATTTCATTCACATACTAGGCCTTTTGTCTTATTAGCAATTGATGATATTGGTCATAGAATATCAGACTTGACGGTTCAATGCAATACTATAGTAAATGCTTCATGTTACGAAGCACTTACTATAGTCTTGCACTGATCCCTCATATACTGTTGCTTAAGTTAAAGCAGCAACATTACTCTCTCAAATGCTGTTGACAATTTGCTTTCATGAGGAAAAGCAGACAGTGGCATAAAAGAATATGGAATTATACAACAGTTACTGATGAGGTATTAAAATCATGTACAGGTGATCTAATGAATTAGCCATCAGAATGCTGGGTAATTTTCTATGAATAGACTTTTGTGTTATCTCCTTTCAAAAACCTTAAAAATCTGCATAATTTTGATGAAGAAAGATATTCAGGGTAGCAAATAGGTTAGATCACAGGCCAGCCACCAATCAACATGGCAGCTGGCCTGGATCCAACCTGTTTGCATAAGCATGAGGTGGGTTCCAGCACTATAAGGGTTAAATATAACTGAAATACCATTGACACCTGTCTTACACTCCATCAAATCTCGCACCTCTTAGATTAGATTCTATCAGAATTCAAATAAATTGTGAAACATGGCTTTTATCATTTTATAAATAAAAATATCTATATAAATTGAAGGTATAAAATACATGTTTGAAGATTATAAGGAATAAAAAGAAACTAATATGTTCTCAATTACCTGATTTCATAAAGTCGACTACAATCAGCCTGGGTAGTGGGTTGGAGTCTCTAGCACTTAATGCGTTTGTAATGTGCCTTATGAACTTCCGCTGAATTAACTCATATTCTTCCTGCAATACATGAAATATAGAAACCAGTACATAAACATTAAATTAACTAAGTGATGACTTAGTATAGTGCAATAGCATGCTGTAACAAAACAGAACTCACCATAAATACCATTCTTTTCAATGGTGAAAATTGTAAAAAAGAAAGTAAACTTTACAAAATACAATGTGATTGTCTACAGAATGTATTATTTTCCAATAAGAACACAGTATAATTGCAAAGCACATAACATGAAAAACTTAAAGTAGAAGATGCAACTTAAAAAAAAATCGCGACACCCATTAAGCCAAGAATGCTGTTTTTAAAGAATTTGCTCTCATTCACTTCATGGTACATTCTAGTTATAGAATACACAGTGATTGGTTTGTTTGTTAATTCTTTTGGGATTCTACATCAGTTCAACAACATTTTAATTATACTGTGTCAAACACATGATAAATGAAGGAAAACCCTAAACTTTACTGCCCTTAACGATAGAGTTATAGAACTAAAGAAATTCTGTCAGCTAAGAGTCTACTTTGCATTATAATTGAAAATCTACAACACTATAAGTATGAAATTCTCTTTACTTGAAAACCAGGTACAATATGAGTTTGAATTTCTCTTTACTTGAAAACCAGGTACACTAAAAACTAAACTATAATTATGGAAAGAACAATGATTGATTACCTGATACGCTATAGAGGAGGATTGTTCCTCTTTCTTCACTTTGACATCTTGTAGCAGCTTTGCCTTGTTGTCTTTCTTTTTTGTGTTGGATGTTTTTGATAGGCCTACATCTATGATGGTGTCTTTAAGGTACTTGACCAGTGTCTTGATTCCTTCCTTGTTCTCATTTTGGAAAAACACCTCAGGTGCCTTTGACCGACGTAGCAGCATTGCAACCTGATGGCAGTATAGATTGACATTATGAGAGTGTGAGATGAGTTCATGATTGATGTACATTTATCATTTTTTGTCTGTTCTTGTGAGATAATTTCATGATTGATGTATCATTGTTTGTCTGTTCTTGTGAGATAATTTCATGATTGATGCATCATTGTTTGTCTGTTCTTGTGAGATAATTTCATGATTGATGTATCATTGTTTGTCTGTTCTATTTACATTAAATAATATGAAACAATCCAATTATAGCATTGACAACTGGACAAATCTAACTTAAACTAAAATATTTGAACAATTAGCAGTACCATACAATTTCAAAAATGGTAAGCATAAAAGATGTGTTGTTTATTAATAAGATAAGATATAAAACATATCAGTGAGTTACTGGTACACTTTGAAGAAACTATTAAGATAGTTGCATGTGACAATGATTATTACAAAAGCAATTCCCATTCAAAATTAACATGGTGATTTCGAGTTCTGAGAAAGGTAAATATTGTCCCATCAGAAGATGAACCCATCATGTTATCATATATTTATGTTTCCCGGGTAGTTTCCTGGGAAGTATACAAGTGCTAGAATAGCAAAATAGTGTTTAGCGTTAAGCCACTCCACTATGGAATGAATCAGAATGTCCCAGGTTGCTTTTATGGTATGGCCAATCATCACAGGGTACAGGTACAGACACCTTGACAAAGACATTAATAGCTGGCTTAATACTTAGAAATTAGTCAGAGAACATGAACAAGTGAAATATCACAACAATATAGCTGAGAAAATTGATAAATTTGATATAGCCCCCCCAACATCTCTATTAGACCTTTACCAAAAGCCAAATTTTCACTGTCCCAAATTGAAAGATTTTGCAGGACATCTCAAAATGTGATAAAATTGAATAATACTCTTCTTATATGGTAGAAAACATTGTAGGAAAGGGAGGAAATTACTCATTAAGAGCAATTTCTCCTTTTCCCGAAATTTTTCCAAAGTTGTCTCCAACAAGCTGGTCAAATGTCGTTGCTGTTTGATAATGGGTTATAAAAGTATGCTTGAAGTTTTACAATATTGGGGTTCATCCATACCTCAGTTTCCTTCCATACTGTTCCTGTACCAACTACAGCGACAACCAAGGGCAGCTCCAGATTCAAGATTCCAAACCGCAGTTCCATCATGCAGTTATCAGAGTCCGCATACTAGAAACAAAAATTAGATTAACTTAAACACATTTATTCCATGACATTCTCAAACAAGAGCTCATAACTCAATAAATTAACCTTTTACCAAACACAAAATTTTTGACTGTCCCACATTGAAAGAGTTTGCAGATGACCTTTCAAAATGTGATGAAATTGTTAGATTATCTTCTGATGGGGCAGCAAGCATTGTGGGAAAAAGAGAAATTGTTGGTTAAATGTCGCTATTGTTTGTTAATGGATTAATCTTCTTGATTCTGCTTCCTGGGTACATAACCAGCAGAACTAGCATTGAATGTGAAAAAATGAAAAGGCATAAGTTAGACCCCATGACGGCCATGAGTAGTGGGGGCTTGCGCTGTTAAGTTTCATCATTACGTTCTCGTCTGTAGAATTTTGTATTTTATGGATATTGAATACAAGAGCAGACACTGATTAAAAGCTATGAAGAGTTGCATTTTGCTTTTCCTTTATAATAATTGGCTAGAAAATATTGTGATAAATGGCAAAATTTCTTGTTGGAAGCATTTCTTCTTTTGTCAGAATCTTGTCCCATTCGTCAAACAGATAAGCTTAGACAGTACTTTGCATCTACTAATTGTTTAGTTAACCCATTACCAAAAAATAACCACTTTGTTGCAGACCACTCTAGAAAACTGTGAGAAAAATTAACAAGCAATCTCATTTTCCCACAATGTTTTCTGCCCTATCCAGAAATGTTGTCTGCAAACTCTTTCAGTTTGGGACAGTCTTAAATTTGGCATTTGGTAAAAGGTTAACTAAAAAGGATTTCTAGTCTCTGATATGCATGCCGAGTTACTACAAAACAACAAATTAAAACAGATATTATTATGGAACATTTGATCATATTTAGGCAATTTGGATCTCATTTAAATATTAAATTACATCCTCAGCAAAAAAATTAATGCGACAAAGTGATAGCAAATATTGTGAAAAAACCAGCACTTAAAAAGAAAAAATTAATCATTCCAGTTAAATCCTAATGAACATTCCTCATTTCGGTTTTATCTACAACAAAAAAAGAGAATAAAGGGGAAAGAACATTTTGACATTAGACGGGCTTGATATTGAATTATTTATTTTTGTATTCATTATGATAATCATATATGACTAATCAATAATGGAAAAATAACAAATCAGGAGAGTTATACAATTACCTCATCCGATACACATGCCAACATAACTTTACTGTTTCGTATGCCATTGGCCATGTCTCTAAATATTCCTTTCTGTAAATAAAAAAAATCCCTTTCAGTATGACATTCTATTAACAAACTTTAAGCACTGAAACAACAATAACTTAGGTTGCTTTATGCGGACTCCAGTCATTCAGAAAGCTCAAGTCGGAGCTTTCTATATGATGTTGGTCCTGTATCAAGTTAGCCTTCATTTGAATAGCTTTTTACACTTTTCTTAACAGTGGTTAGGTGAAATAAGATTGAATTCATATTGAGAATGACAAAGACAAAAAACTTTATTTCATAATGTAGGCCTCTGGCCCATAATACACAATTTATATTCAATAGTACACAATGTCATTATTTAAACAAGCCATGAAATTCTACATCAGAACATCAGGCAAAATTTAATGTTTTACTATTTCTGATACAGGTAGATAAGTTTTACCTTCTCTCTGCCCACATATTCAGTATCAATCCAACAGTTGAGTCCATTTTGTTGGAGCTGGGATTTCAGACCTCGAGGATCAGCCCATCCCAGGGCTGCGGGGAGATGTTTGCCTGATTTTTCCTGAGCTTCTTGAGAATTAGTCCAGCAGTAACTCAGAAATATCTCAGGCAATGAGTCTTCATCCTAAAAAAACAGTTCTCATAAGCAGTCCAACACATGACAAAAGGGTTTTTATTAAACCTTTACCAAACGCCGTACTGTAACCACTAGGTCACTGAGGGGCCTTTCCTTTGGTAATAGTTCAATTACTAACCAATATAATGTATGCTGCCAATATTAAAGTTTTACCAAACAAAAATCTTTTCAAGGTTTTCAAGATATTTTACAGATACTATTGGAAAATGCGAAGTAAATGGGATATATACCTCTAGCAGAATAAAAGTTGTTTTGGATCAAGTTAAAGTAGCATATATACCAGTTGAGAGTACAGTTCACATCTTGGAACATCATAGGTCTGTCAGTAATCGCTTTGCCAGAAGGTACACACTTGATTACTAACCATAACTCATAAAATGATAGATTTTCATCATCATTTTGCTGTACACAGATGATTTTTAACACGACCATTGGATAGTTTGTTTATATATTGGATTTAACTCTGTGTCAACTGTATTTCAATTATTTATCAGCTTTCCTATAAGCAGGGCTCTGGGTACCGTTTTACTAAACAGTTTACGCTTAAGATTTGCGTAAGTCTTAAACAACAATCCCGCTTTTGTCCATATTGGGCAAAGCAATATTGCAAAGTAACACATCATTGGAATCGTCTCTCCGAGATGCTTCCAATGACGTGTCACATTGTAATATTGTACTTTCATTGAAGATACTATCCATGTTTATCAATTATGTCTTACGCAAATATTTTCCGTAAGTTGTTTAGTAAAACGGACCCCTGCAGAATATTGTCCAAGTTTGCTCCCACTAAAAGTCTCAATGCTGCCGGCGAGGATGTAACCAGGGACCTCCTGAGTCTTAAGTCCCATACCTTAACCAATGGGCCGCACAGAATCTCCTTTTGAATGGAAAGTTCTTAACAAAGTAATTTTAGCATCTGTTAAAATGCTTTAAACCTAAAAGATCAATATTTAGTAAATCTAGTAAAAAGAACAGAAAAAGAGCCCTTATGGTGAAACATACTTTTCTGGATTGTAAGATTTTCTTTTCCAACCATGATTTTAATTCATCTCTCCTGCCTCCCTCCACGATATAACGTTGTAGATTCTTTGCCATGAGTTTTTTCTGAAATTAAAATAGGAATTTATAACATCGTCTTAATATTTAACTTACTCTCTGTGTATCTAATTCATATTTAATCTTCATTAATAATGCTTGGGTAAGACATGTCATAAATTTATGTTTACAATAAAATAATATACAAACTAATACAACCATGGCATTCCACTTTAAGCATTTTAACAAGGGCAATTCTATTGTTAGGAAGAGTTGCATAACGTAAGTAGAAGTTGAAATTTCCTCTGTTCTCAATTGAGGGTTTAAGGCCATACATGTATTGGTTAATTTGGTTATTTGCAAACTTGCACATAAAAACTTAACAAAGATTTTCTAAGTACAAAAAGCCGCATAATTTGCTTGAATTCCGATTAAGAGATATGAAACTTGATCAGGGACTTAAGATTATGACCCCAAACACATTTGTGAAGGATCAACCCATTCCATACAGTAGTTTAATGAGATACAAGCTTGCATGTAAAAACTTAACCATTTTAGGTGTGACGCCAACTCCTGGGTGAGTAGTATAGCTCTCCTTATTCTTTGAATAGTTGAGCTTAAAATTCCATTCTGCTGTTTTCAGGGTTTTTTTAATAAATACTTGAGCATCCTAGTCCATTGGATCCATACATACTGTATTTCTAGGACTAATAGATTTTTATTAAAATTTGCACAAATGCCATTTTACTCATTTATTCATCCTTATCAAAATTAGTTCTGTGCATATTAATAACTTTATGAAAACTAAGCCAGCAAAGTTCAGGTTCACTCATCCGCTATTTATATTCAATTTACTGCCAATTCTTATACTAAATGCAATGTCATCTTACCTCTTGACTCCCAATCTTCATCCCCAAATCTTTGGCCATCCAATCACTGCTCTCGCCCAGGACCACAGGAATGATTTCCTTGTTCATCGTCTCCTTGGCATATAAGAACATGTCTCGGCACTTAGTGTCCCGTTCAAACTCGTCCGAGATTAGAGCAATGATCACCTTGCAGTGTTTAAATGCTGTTGTTAGATCTACGGAACTCACTGTTTCCATGTTATCAGCAAACCAGCTAAAAGTAAAATCAAGCAATTAAAGACAACAGAAGTCATTTCATATCCATCATGATGATTATTATGAAACTCTAAGAAATCCCAAAAATGACTGCAAAGATGGCCAAATAAGACATGTATTAATCAAGTTAAACTTATCTTATTCCCAATCAGATAATGACACACGTTTTTACAACAAATAACATCACTCTAGATTCTGCCTCCTGGATAAATGATAGTTATCATGCAAAATGTTGATAGATAAAAAGGCACAAGTCTGACATTACACCACATGGAACTTAACCCTTATAGTGCTGGATCCTACTTCATGCTTAAGCAAACAGGTAGCCACCAAGAAAATTGGCAGCTGACCTGTGAACTAACCTATTTGCTACTCTGAGTATCTTTCCTCATCAAATTTGAGCAGATATTTAAGGTTTTGGAAAGCAGGCCACACAAAAGTCTATTTTAAGAAAATTACCCAGCATTCTGGGGGTTAAATATTAAACCCCAGTATCCTATGGATGATGCTCTACCCTCAAACCTATCATGGGTTCAGTGCAAGACTGAAGTAAGTCCTTCACAAATGAGAAGCACTTACTACAGTCATGCACTGAACCCTCACCATATACTTAATCAATTAACCCATTACCAAACAATAACGACAATTCTCCACTTTGTTGCAAACGACTCTGGAAAACACAGTAGGAAAAGGAGAAATTAATCGTGACGAGCAATTTCTCCTTTTCCCACAATGTTTTCTGCCCTATCAGAAGATTATTTTTCAATTTCTTCACATTTTGAAGTGCCTTCTGCAAACTCTTTCAATTTGGGACAGTCGAAAATTTGGTGTTTGGTAAAGGGTTTAGATGGAGAATCCAACTTACCATGAGTATCCCCACTTTACAATGTCATCCCTAATCAAGGAGGGAGGTAATGCCTCTTTGTCATTGGGACTCGGTACATTAGAGCTGCTGTATATGATGGCTACATCTTGGACTAAATCACTGTTAAGTTCCTCTAGAGCTACAATGCTCTGTTGTAGTTGTATATCAAAGTCTGCTACATCCCTGCTAGCAGTGGGTAATTTCTCTGGAAATATGATGTCCAATTTATAAGTTGAATAAATTATGTATTACAGTTATATATCTCTGCTAGCAATGGTTAGTTTCTCTGGAGATACAAAGATGAGAAAACTAAACATAAAATTAAGGTGCTTTAAAAGATAATGACTCTTGCACTGGCTTATTTTATGAATAGACAAATAGCTGTTGACAGCTTTAGTTTAGTTTAAAGAAAGGCATACTATCTTTGTTTTTGAACCTTAAACAATGTTTATACTTAAACAGATGCATCTCTTTTTAATCTAAAAAGATAATCCATTTCCATTTAATATGATCACAAATATTTTGCTGTGATCAGAAGGATTTTGCCATGAGCTACCATACACATAATCAGTATATCATGGTTCAACCAACAAAGACAGATAGCGTGAAAGAAGGACTCAACACGCTCAATTTCTGCCCTAACAATAAAATATAATGGTGATGAGGCAGTAAAATGTTCTACTGAGATCAAGTCAAAGCAATTTTACTGAAAAATATTTTACACCATGTAAAGACACAATAAAATAAATTAACAACACACATACCGTCTAAATGGGCCATTGATACCCAGTGAAAATATTTGTAGCATTGCAGAAAAGGTGCCTTCATATCCTTTGCTCTTTGAATCAGTTCAGCGTTAAGGAGACAAGGGTCAAATGTTCCCTAAAAATTCAAAATATATAATGAGTTATCTTTGACATATCGTATATATATGGGTTTTACATCACATCAACATTATTTCAGTTATGTAGCGATGCCCGACTCTTAATGATGGAGGAAGACCCTATACTCAACTGCCCATAGGGGCTGGTTAAGGTGGGTAGAACCATCGGCATTCCGTAAGTCAGTCGGGAGACTGCCTCTCATGAAAATCCATATCCCTCTCAGGATTTGAACCCACGCGGAGAGGGGCCATGTGATTTCAAGTTCTGTACTCTAACCACTAGGCCACGGAGGCCCCTTGACATATCGTAAATTGATGAAGAAAGAATATATATGAGTGAATGAAAATGGACATGTTTGTATGGCCAGTAAACAATAAATATCATACTGGGTGTAAAAACATAGATAATGTGCAGATAAACTGTGCAGATATTCATTGCCAGAATAACACTGTAATGATGTAAGTGGGGTGACCAGGAACACAGCTTGCCATTACAAGTATCTTTTCAGTTCTATTCAAGATTTCTCAATCTTGTCCGTAAAATAAGCACCAACATTATAATAATACCTATTGATGACTGTAATTTCTTGAGATCAAAGTAGAATTTGAGAAAGAACAATAAATTCTATTTACATACAGACTAGGTAACATTATATCAAAGGATCAATGCAAGACTATAGTAAGTGCACTTACTAAAGTCTTGCATTGAACCCTTGAAATGTAAGACATATTCAGTTACGTAATACTGGTTGGCAAAGTAAGATGGTTTCACTTCATTTGCTATTCTTTATCAAATGGGCAATGTCAGCTTGATTTCCATTATTGAACACTTGGCATATACTTGTAACATACTTATAATATACTTTACATATGCTTGGAATATCCTTTTTCTCCTATCTCTCCCATTTGGGATGTAGTCAATACCAAGTTCTACCTTGGACATACTGCCAGAGTGAAAGCCTCATCCCTTACCTCTTTTGTTATACAGTCAGGGCAGGGCACCAGTAGATCATAGGATACCCCATGGAAGGACTCTTCAATGATGCTCTCAAATACCTCATGGATCAAAAATAGGACATTCTCAGGTCGTGGGCCTTGTACAAATACAACCAACTCTGTGTTGTCGCTGAAATATTGATAAAAAACACATGTGTGGGTGGAATGATTACACGCTGAATCTTAGAAAAGATCAGTTGATAAACAAAAAGGATAAAAACAATTAATAATCTCTATCAGACACAAGGCAGTCCCTTCTTTCATTTCAATGAAAGAGATACAGGATTTAAGTTAGATAAAAGTGATATTTGTTTCACCAATATCAAATCTCAATTTTTGAATATGCCTTGTTCAAGAATTTTTGAGATGGCTAGAAAGATATAAAACATATAAATATGACAAAAAAATTAAGAATTATTGTATCTTTATTTTTTTGAAACAGGTGAGAGAAGTAGCCTATAGTAATCACATTATATTACATATCTGTCGAAGATCTACCACTGTGGCAAAAGGATAAATTGCTTGGGAGGAGTAAATTATTGTTTTGTCACATTGGTTTCCATTCAAGTTTTATAAAGAAAATGTGTGCATGTTTGTGTGTGTGTGTGTGTGTGGGGGGGGGAGGGTGTTCATGCCATTTCTTGTGATCTGCTGCTGTCTTCAGTTGCAACCAGCGACAAATTTTCATAATGTGGGTATGGATTAATCATGGATTAATCACTCTGTGTGTTTCAGACTTTTTAAACCATCGGAAAACTCTTTCCCATATTGAGTAGAATTTAATTTCAGAAGTAAAAGAAATTCCTTAATACATGAAAATAAAGATATGTTTTAATCTTAGTAAGCTGTAAACAACTTTTGAAAACCTAGTGGGAAATACGGATTGAAAAAAGTTTTATTCCCTGTTGCTTTTATATGAAGTTATCACACAAACACTAACTATGTAATGGTCTAAAAAATGTTCCCTTTTTTTTTCAAAGATCGCTCCCAGACAAGCTGTGGTAAATGTATCAATACTTTTTGGATTTTTAAAAAATGAAGTCTTTACCTCTGTTTAATAAGTGCCAGATGTTTATTTTTACTCAGCAGTGAACCTTTTTTCCATAACTGCTTTCCATCAGAAAACTGGAACAGTCTCACCTGCATTGTCAAATAAAATAAATCTCAATGTCACAATGAGCAATTTCTTTGACCCATTACCAAACAATAACGACATTTGACCAGTCTGTTGCAGACGACTCTAGAAAGCATTGTGGGAAAAGGAGAAATTGCTCTAAATAATCAATTTCTCCTTTTCCCTCAAAGTTTCTGCGTTATCAGAAGATCGATTTCAATTTTATCAATTTTTGAATTGTTGCCTGCAAACTCTTTCAATTTGGGACAGGTTCAATGGTAGAACTATGAAGCCATTAGTTACTTCTTGTGTTTTCCAATTGCTATCTTCTGAATTATACAATTCATCAGTATGTCCTTTTCCTAATTCATAATTACACAATTCACACAATGTAAACTTTTTATATAAGAAAAATTATTTTAATAACTTTCACTAATGCACAGTACTAAGAAAGCTATTAGACAAGCAACAATTGCTTGCAATGAGGAATTACTCCTTTTAGCACCATAATGTTCTCTAGTAGAATATTTAACACTGAAATTAACAGTTTCCCTGCATGGGACTCAGTTAAAAATGATAACATTTTGACTAGAGAGACGAGTTCAACATCAATTGGCAGTATTGGCTATGATCAGTGGAACACAGCAATATAACTGAAAATTGTTGAAAATCACTTTAAGCAACAAATATACAAAATTGTTACAAGTAAACATGATAAGCAACTAATGCACTGACCTGAGCTCTATTGAACAACCCTGAGGGTAGGTATGTAAACTTGTAGACCATTTTGGTTTCTCTTTCTCCCTTCTTCTCTCTGACACTCGGCCATTTCAGCTGTTAACGAAACAAAACAGAAAATGATTTTAACACATTCAGACATTATCAGAATCTGCTTGATGGGAACTACAAGGAAGCTGATCTTATATTTGCAAGCATCATGGAGTGAGGGTTACAATCATGTTTTTTCATCTGGGAATTGAATAACTAAACAACTTAACAAAATAATCGGGAAAGTCAAGACTGATTTATTATAAACATGGATAGTATCTCAGGTTAAATTACAATTTTGCTATATAACAAATCATTGTAATTGTCTCTTCGACACATTTTCAATGATGTGTTACTTACCTCAATGTTGAAAACAGAAGGGAGGTGGTTTTGAACTGACACATATCATTAGCTTTAAGATGCTTAGTAAAACGCTACATTGGTTCCAAAAAAGATAAGTACTTGGCAATGATTGATCTCAAGGGTTCAATGCAAGACTATAATAGCAAATCCTTCATAAACATTAAGGACCTAGTACAGTCTTACACCCATTACCAAACAATAATGACATTTAACTACTTTGTTGCAGACGACGCTCGAAAACATTGTGGGAAAGGGAGAAATTTCTGGTAAGAAGCAATGAGGATTTCTTATAGTCTTGCACTGAACCCACCATGTCCAATATAGCATGAAAGTCTGGGTTAAGTAAGAGAGAAATTATTTAGAGAAGAAATAAGACAAAATGAAAACTACTTATAGTGTACCATCAAAAAGAAGACAATACTTTCCAAATGAAAGCGTAAGTAAAATTGCTCTTTGGTCTGCAAGCAATTCTTTATATTCCAATGACTTTTTTTATGCAGATTATTCTTTTAACTAAGAGAAGTCACACAATCCTTTTTGAAGGAAAGAAATCATTTGTTATGTATTCGTATGTGCAATTTAGACCAGTCCAATCTTATCATAAAATGAAATAAATCTTTAAAAAAAAAAAAGGTCTTACATCTTCTGGTTCCTCTGATGGAAGTAAGCAGGGAACAATATTCACAGTTTCCTTTGGCAACGGGAATGTCAAATCAAAGTCCTCTGTGAGACGCAGGAGCCACATATGTAGGTCAGGGTCATAATCCTTCCATACAACAGGGATGTCACTGTGTAAGAACCGCCCAAAATTTTTCTGTAAACCAAAGATAAAGGAAGGGTTTTTAACCGGTAATCTAGATGAGTATTGGGGACAGGATTTTACATTCAGATTCAGATCTACCTATTTATGTTTACCTTAACTGTTTTTACATCTATTTTTGCTTTCAATTTGGACTTTTCATAAATTTCCATCTGAGGAAATAGGTTGACTTTAAAAAAACAAAAAATCTATCTTTCTATAGTTGGTCTTGTCAGTCATGATTTCATGATAAGTAAAGGATTTAACTTCTTGTCACTGATTAAGGAAAACTTTTCTAGTGAAATGGTCTTTGTTTGAATTAAGCTAAAAACATTATATGGTCTTGTATGAGGTAGATGAGAATATTCATATAAAAAATTCAACAGACAACAATTTGGTCCATACTTTGTGAGGTCTTGAATCTTTTTTTGCTAACTTAATGGGTTTTTTGGGAGGATTCAGAACACTTGAATTGAATATCTCATTGTTTCCTTTTAAAGAACCCAAATACAGGACCCATGTTCACAAATTTATTGACATTGTACAGAAAACAATATGGTCCTAATCTTAGATGGTCTTTTATCTGAGTTTTATTAAACGGTCCTATATGAGAGATATTAGTGTACCTGTATGGGAGAGTCTTGAGCCGATACCACACAGGCCATGACATTAACTATCCATTGAGGATTAATGACCACATAGTCCCGCAGGAAGTCGTTGTCGAAGTACTGAACGGTACCGAGGTCGTGGAGAAGCTGTACAGCCATTCGGACATCTTTCTCGTCATAAATTCCCTGCTCCATAGCGTACTGTTTCGCGACGTCCCACTTGATGTAGCTGACTTTGGTCAATCTTTCACTAAAACAATAGATGCATAAATTTCAGTGGACACATCGAGGGTTCAATGCAAGACTATAGTAAGTGCTTCATAAACATAAGAATTTATAAAACTATTCATAACTTAAGAGTAAAGACCAAAGTTTGTACAAAATTACATTTGTTTTGTCACATGTCATAATGCCCATCAGATTGAAAATAAATATAAATAGTTGTATACTAGCAATAAAAAGTGTGAAGCAGAGCTTTATATAAGTCTTTACCACCTGCAGATGACATTCTTTTTTTCTCGAAGCAGTCAACTTTAGAAAAAAAAATGGAAAAATGTAAAAAACCTTTCAGTTCTGCTGTTGTGATATGTAAACAGAAGGAAAAAGCATTGTGGCAAAAGGAGAAATTGCCTGGGACAATTTCTCCATTTGCCACAATGCTTTTTGAAAGTCGTCTGCTGCAAGACGCAAAAAAATGTAGCATTGTGGGTACTCATTAGAATCATCAAGTCCAAACATTTTGAATGAGTACCCACAAAAAAGGACATATCTAAATTTGGAAATACTGCAGGTCAAGTACCCTTATATAGCATACTGAATAAATAGATGGGATCAGAAGTATCACTTACGCCAGAATCCTTTTCTCAAAGTTCAGCCATACTTGAGGTATCTTCTCACCCATGTATGCCTCTTGTAGAGTTATGTCTAGAAGATCATCCTGCAGGGCAGCTATACCCTAGAAACAATCAAAACCACGCATTAACCCTTTACCAAATGCCAAATTTTCATCTGTCCCAAATTGAAAGAGTTTGCAGACGACATTTCAAAATGTGATGAAATTAAAAAATAATCTCCTGATGGGACAGAATTCATTGTTGGAAAAGGAGAAATTGCTTGTTACAAGCAATTTCTCCTTTCCCCAAAATGTTTTCCAGAGTTGTATGCAACAAAATGGTCAAACGTCCTTATTGTTTGTTAATGGATTAAGAGTTAAGATTTATCACCTTTTATCACAATGATATCACCATGTTATAGACACAAAAATGGCAAAAGTGATTCATGGTTATAAAGAGGTAACAAGCAACTATTTTTGACATATTTGTAAGGATTAAATAGTCAAAACACTAGAATGAAAGGAGCATTAGCACATTCAATATTTTCTTTATTCATTTTTATATGCTTATCATCTGCACTTATTTTCTTCTTCTGTTAACAAAACATGCCCAGGAAGTCAATATGGTTTCTCCCCTATACAAATTTTAAAGGAGTACTTAGCAAAAAGACCTTATAAGTTTTTTAGGTCTTTGAGTAAATTGAAGGGAATGAGTAGTATCTCAAATTTACATTTTCTCCCATACTGGTTTTGTGGCATTAAACATTTCAAATTAAATGCAACAGCAGATAAAAAGTTATCGGTCATGATAAATTATAACGTATTTAGGTTACCAAGGGAAAATGCTGTCTACAAAAGGGCTTTCATAACATTTCCATCAAATACATGTAACAAGTTTCAAACTTATCATTTCTTTTCTAGCATATTTACGTCAACCATATGATAGTCAAACAACTTGGTTTCTAACAGATACATGGTAAATCAGACCAAAAGAAAAAACACAAAATAAGATGCTAGTAATGTAAATATCTCAATTTTGCATGTAAATTGATCAGGGTTAAAACTGTGTGATAATGTATAGAAACAAATTTTGAGCTGATTCTGTATAATGCATCAACATATTACTAACCGTTCCACTAATCGAGCTGACTTGATGAAAACTGGCAATCTGTGGATATCGCTCCCGTAGCTGCTTTTCTGGCATCTCTGCTTGTGGAATCTATATATGCATGCATATAATATGGATTGCTTGGTTGGTATATTTTCACTTGATTTCTGACAGTATTACCCTTTAAAAGTAATTGTGAATGGAGGAAGACCACAACTTTAAAGATCCATGTTCCTTTAGTCAGTCATGAGACTACTTACCATAAAAGTCAAAAACTTGTAGAAAATGAATCATTAAACTATGCAGAAATGCATTATGTGATTCCAAGTTGAGTTCTCGACATACATAATCATAACCAACAAAAATTACAAAAATATATCAGTTATCTTTAAGTGAGGTATGCTCAAACATACATTCTAAACACTAGAGCAGTATTGGCTCTATTTACATCTGAACAAGGCAAGTAAATATGAATAAGCATCAAATACAATAATTACAATTTTTTTTGTATTTGGGTAATCACTAAAGAACCTGCGAAATCGACACATTTCAAACCATTGAGATTAAATGAAAAACTTCTCAGGAACAAGTTCTCATTGTTCACAGTATTCTAAAAGTCACTTGCTACAAATCTACAAAAGTCAATTTGAGGTCATGTAAGGTCAAGTTTTGATACATACAAGGTCACATTGTGTTCCTATGACGATGATGGGAGTGCCTGGGGCGTGGCAGGAGATGGAACTCAGCCAGAAGTCTAGGCCAGCATGCTCGTAACCTTGTCTCATACTCCATAGCAATAGGTACACAGCTCTCTTTGACAGGAAAAACTGAAAATATGCATAGGAATATATCAATTTAACAACAAGGCAAAGTGTTGATTGGTCTACATCAATTTCAAAGTGGCATATTCACACATGAGACAAATTTGCAAGTCAATATAAAATGTTGTTGAAACAATACAGTTATGGTATTATGATAAATATTTAATGAAAAAAAAATACTGAATTCAAAACTGATTCAGAATGTGTCAATACATCTCAATATATACAGACAATATACAATGGATTTCAAAGCCATTGTAATGCTTTTGGATCTAAATACATACTTATTCAATGTATACAGGCTCTAAATACTTTAATGCAAACAGATTTTCTTCTGTATTTTCTGTCCGGTACTGTTGGTTTCCATGTCTACAGACCAGTCACAAGTGTCTGCAAGACAAAAGGGGACAACTTACCAGGGGCATAGCTAGACCATTCAGTAAGTGTACGCAATTTATTTCATTTATGAACTCACAGCCCATACACCTCTAAAAAAGAAATTTCAGAGGCCAAATTGTGGCATCTTGCTGGGGGGCACCAGATTTGTGGTGTAAAAATATCATGTTTAACCTCACACATTTTACTTTGACTGGCGATTGGACTTTTCTTTTTTTTTACTTTGCTGGACAAT
This sequence comes from Cerastoderma edule, assembly GCA_947846245.1. Lineage (NCBI taxonomy): Eukaryota > Metazoa > Mollusca > Bivalvia > Cardiida > Cardiidae > Cerastoderma > Cerastoderma edule. The sequence goes on along the minus strand of OX401408.1, from coordinate 36,231,631 downwards.
GTGTACACAGGTGTGTTTCTTGCATACAGGTAGCTTCGCGCCTGCCTACCTGGTGGGTGTTGTAATAGACTGCCTGTCCAGCAAAGTCCCATGTACTGAAGGTGACCTCCCTATTATCCTTACTCTTCACTGTCCATGGAACAATGTCTATACCATCTGTGGGCGTCTCCTCCTTAGTGCCTGTTGTCACCTTGTTCTCACTCATCAGGGCTCGTAACAAACTAAAGTTACAAAAACATTGTTCTCACTCATCAGGGCTTGTAACAAACTAAAGTTACAAAAACATTGTTCTCACTCATCAGGGCCCGTAACAAACTAAAGTTACAAAAACATTATTCTCATTCATCAGGGCTTGTAACAAACTAAAGTCACAAAAAAACCTTGTTCTCACTCATCAAGGCTCATAATAAACTAAAGTTACAAAAACATTGTTCTCACTCATCAGGGCTTGTAACAAACTAAAGTTACAAAAACATTGTTCTCACTCATCAAGGCTCATAATAAACTAAAGTTACAAAAACATTGTTCTCACTCATCAGGGCTTGTAACAAACTAAAGTTACAAAAACATTGTTCTCACTCATCAGGGCTCATAACAAACTAAAGTTACAAAAAACATTGTTCTCACCCATCAGGGCTTGTAACAAACTAAAGTTACAAAAACATTGTTCTCACTCATCAGGGCTCAAAACAAACTAGAGTTACAAAAAACATTATTCTCACTCATCAGGGCTTGTAACAAACTAAAGTTACAAAAACATTGTTCTCACTCATCAGGGCTCATAACAAACTAAAGTTACAAAAAACATTATTCTCACTCATCAGGGCTTGTAACAAACTAAAGTTACAAAAACATTGTTCTCACTCATCAGGGCTCATAACAAACTAAAGTTACAAAAAACATTATTCTCACTCATCAGGGCTTGTAACAAACTAAAGTTACAAAAACATTGTTCTCACTCATCAGGGCTCATAACAAACTAAAGTTACAAAAAACATTATTCTCACTCATCAGGGCTTGTAACAAACTAAAGTTACAAAATCATTTTTCTCACTCATCAGGGCTCATAGCAAACTAAAGTTACAAAAAACATTGTTCTCACCCATCAGGGCTTGTAACAAACTAAAGTTACAAAAAACATTATTCTCACTCATCAGGGCTTGTAACAAACTAAAGTTACAAAAACATTGTTCTCACTCATCAGGGCTCATAACAAACTAAAGTTACAAAAAGCATTATTCTCACTCATCAGGGCTTGTAACAAACTAAAGTTACAAAAACATTGTTCTCACTCATCAGGGCTCATAACAAACTAAAGTTACAAAAACATTGTTCTCACTCATCAGGGCTTGTAACAAACTAAAGTTACAAAAACATTGTTCTCACTCATCAGGGCTCATAACAAACTAAAGTTACAAAAAACATTATTCTCACTCATCAGGGCTTGTAACAAACTAAAGTTACAAAAACATTGTTCTCACTCATCAGGGCTCATAACAAACTAAAGTTACAAAAAACATTATTCTCACTCATCAGGGCTTGTAACAAACTAAAGTTACAAAATCATTGTTCTCACTCATCAGGGCTCATAACAAACTAAAGTTACAAAAAACATTGTTCTCACCCATCAGGGCTTGTAACAAACTAAAGTTACAAAAAACATTATTCTCACTCATCAGGGCTTGTAACAAACTAAAGTTACAAAAACATTGTTCTCACTCATCAGGGCTCATAACAAACTAAAGTTACAAAAGCATTATTCTCACTCATCAGGGCTTGTAACAAACTAAAGTTACAAAAACATTGTTCTCACTCATCAGGGCTCATAACAAACTAAAGTTACAAAAACATTGTTCTCACTCATCAGGGCTCATAATAAACTAAAGTTACAAAAACATTGTTCTCACTCATCAGGGCTTGTAACAAACTAAAGTTATAAAAAACATTGTTCTCACGCATCAGGGCTCAAAACAAACTAGAGTTACAAAAAACATTGTTCTCACTAATCAGGGCTCGTAACAAACTAAAGTTACAAAAACATTGTTCTCACTCATCAGGGCTCGTAACAAAGTAACAAAAACATTGTTCTTATATATCTTGATTCCTTATATAGTAACGTTAAAATAGAATTGTCCTTATTCATCAGGGTATGTAACAAACTTAAGTTACAGAAACATTGTTCTTATATATCTTGGTATGTTACAAAATTATGTTACAAAAACAATTTTTATATATACAGTATCTGGGTATGTTACAAAATAAAGTTACAAAAACATTGTTCTTATATAAATGGGTTTATTACAAACTACAGTAAAACCATATTGTCCTTCTTCATCAGGGTATGTTACAAACTCAAGTCACAAAACCATTGTTCTTATATACATCAGGGTATGTTTCAACTTGAATTTACAAAAACCGGTGTTCTTACACATCAGAATATGTTTAAAACTTAAGTAACAAACCCATTTTCTCATACATCAGAATGAATTAAAAACTTAAGTTACAAAACCATTGTGTTTTAAACACTAGGGTATGTAACAAACCAGATCTCAGGATGTATTACAAACTAAAGATACACACTCAAGTTAGAAAATCCATAACTTTTATACATCAGGGTACATTACATACTAAAGTTACAAAACCTTTCCTCTTGTATATCGTGGTATGCTACAAATGTAACTTACAAAAAATATAATTGCACAAAGTAAATGGCAAGCTCATAGATAGGTGCACTAGCTACCATGATATAATGCTAAAATTGAAACAGTATACTACTCTTATTTGTATGCAATTTAATGTCATTTGCACAATTTTCCAGATATATTACAGCTTTCCTGGATCCACCACCAGTACTAGGCTAGGGATCTGAAGTGACTTACCAAAAGCCACTCCCACGAAACTAGAGAGACCCCTGAGTTCTAAATCCCCTATTTTTACCACTGGGACATGCAGGACTCCTATACTACTGTAGTAAGGGTTGACTTTGTACCTTGTTTTACCTGCCCCTCCCAGGCCCACCACCATCAGCTTGGTACGTCTGCACTCTGTGAAGCCCCCTGCCAACTTCTTCAGATACGCTTTCACAGAATCAAACCCTCGACTCACCACTTCATTGGGTGGGGTTCTGAGCATTGGACAACTTGTGATGTTGATTTCTAGAAAAATAAATGTGAAAACCCTTTACCAATTGCAAAATTGAAAGAGTTTGCAGACGACATTTCAAAATGTGATGAAATTGGAAAGTAATCTTCTAATAGTGTAGAAAACATTGCAGAAAAGGAGAAATTGCCTGTTTGTTTAGAGACTTACTTTTGATGTTGGGTACATGCTTTTGAACATTTTGACATTTACTTAATATCTTTGGTAAAGGTCAATGTCTTTGATAATATAGATGCTTACTTTTGATGTCGGCTAAATGTCTTTTATCATATAGAGACTTAATTTTAATATTTGGTTGATGTTTGTGATAATTGAAATACTCACTTTTGATGTTGGGTAGATGTCTTATCAAATAGAGACTTACTTTTGATTTTGGGTAGATATCTTTGAATATTTAGAGCCTTACTTTTGATGTTTGGTAGATGTTTTGTTTTTATATATTTTTTTATTTAGAGACTTACTTTGATGATTGGCAGATGTTTTTGATAATTCAAATACTCACTTTTAATGTTGGGTAGATGTCCCAGTGTTCCAGGTAAAGACTCCAAGAGAGGGTTGTGGTTCAGACTGAGATATTCCAAATTCTGCAGGTTGTTGATTGATGATGGTACATTGGTAATTGCATTGTAATCCAAGATCAGACGGTTCAAACTCTCCAGATGAAATATGGCAGGAGGTATTCCTCCTGTTACATCGTCGTCTAAAAAGAACATAAAAAAGAATAATTATCTTGCCAAAAACAAGCTATGTAAACGCCCAATTAATAAGTAAGCATTGTAATTATAAAAATTCTCAGTATGTGTTTTTTTGTATTTTTTATTTGCATCAAAAGCTATTATCATGAGGCTTATGAAATAATCAATTCTTATAAAAACTGATAATGCAATATGTTGACAAATTTCAATTTACTTGGATGATTTTCATATAATTTATGCACACACTCAATTCTTAGTCCATGATTTGGCGATGCAATTACAAACTGCTATTCCTGTGTGATGTTTTCTCTCAATACAGGATCTTGTAATTGGTTCCAAAAGGAAGCATCAGCAGATAAGAACAAACTATTGTAATAAAAACAAAACATGCTTGTCAAGATAAATTCCGTTCCTGGTCACAAATGTTTCTTGAGCCTATGCTAAAGTTGAGTTGAAATGTATGAAGATGAAGGAGTCGATAAACATCATTGACGTTATGAAGAGGATTTTCCTTTGTGTAATTGTGAATATTGTGAAATAATGCATGATTCTGCTTTGGTCTATGCATGAGAAACAACTTGGCTGAACAAAGAAGTTTTTACACATAATCTGAAGCTCATGGATCCATTATTCCACCCTCTAAACAGGATGTACATCAAGGGTTCAGTGCAAGACTATAGTAAGTGCTTCATAAATATGAAGCTCTTACTATAGTATTGCAATGAACCCTCGACAAGTACTATGTAATATTCTGTATATCCTATAAGATACATTTCATAAACATTTTTGGATTGGTCAATGAAAAAAATAGAAGCAAAAGCATCAATGCATTCCTTATTGTATCAGAGTTTTGAATATCAAAAAACTAAATCAACGTTTACTATATAATGATTGATTTACTCCTTAGACTGCTGGGTAATTTTCTCAAAATAGATTTTTGTTTTGTCTGCTTGCCAAAACCTTACATATCTGCTTGATTTTGTAGAGGAAAGATTCTCAGAGTGGCAAACAGGTTAGATCACAGGACAGCTGCCAATTTACTTGGCAGCTGGCCTGGATCCAACCTATTTGCATAAACATGAAGTCAGTTTCAGCACGATAAGGGTTAATGAGAGTGTGTGAAAAATAGATAGCTGATTATTTCAACATTAAAAATTTGTAAAATGCGATAAGAGTCTTACAAAAACAGTGTAAATCAAATTAATGGCCGTCAGGTATGTAAAATTATGATAACTTATGATTACAAAATATCACACAAGTCACTTACTTATATCTTTGATCCCAATACGAGGATAGTCAAAGAAGAGTTTCAGGTTGAGGGCACCCAGTTCCTCTTCATCTAGACTCTTGTTATAGTTGATGTCAAATTCATCAAACAAGTTCTCTATTACCTGCATGAAAGACAAACAACACCAAAAAAAATAGAGAGACTCCTTAGCCCTTTACCAAATGCCAAATTTTTCAACTGTCCCAAATTGAAAGAGTTTGCAGAGGACATTTCAAAATGTGATGAAATTGAAAAATAATGTTCTGATAGGGCAGTAAACATTATGGGAAAAGGAGAAATTGCACGTTCAGACAATGTTTTCCAAAGTCGTCTGCAACATACTGGTCAAATGTCATTATAGTTTGATAATGGGTTAATCAGATACATCATGGTCAACATAACTCTACGTTTCACTTATAAGGTAAGTTATTTTCATAACATGCCATGTGTAAACAGAGTAAAATCACATACATGTACATGCTGTAACTTTAAATATGGACAGGGAATGGTGTTACTAAGCCTTAGCATGCTGGGTGATTTTCTTAAAATAGATTTTTGTGGGGAAAGATACTCATAGTAGCATTCAGGTTAGATCACAGGCCAGCTGCCAATTAACTTGGGGGGGGGGGAGCTAGATTTAACCCATTTGCATAAGCATCAAGAAGGTTCCAGCAATATAACGGTTAATTAAATGAATCAGGGACAATGACACTAAATCGACAAATATTTCTTATTTAGATATAACATACAATCTTGTTTTAAGCAATCACTCTTAAACAGTTTTTGAATCATTATTGAAGATGGTACTGCTGGAGCTTTCTGTGTGTCTTGCGTCCATATTAAACCATGAGTTATTTTCACATAACATTTTTATCTGCCTTTTCTACAGTGGCTTAGAACAAAATTGTCTGTATTGTGAAGAGGAGCTGTAAATTAGACAGCGTGCTCAACAGTACAAAAGGGGGCATAATTTTGCCTAAAATCAGAACCAGAGTTATGAAACTTGATCAGAGACCTAACATAATGAACTTGAATAAGTGTGTTAAAAATCAATTCATTCAATACTGTAGTTATTGAGATACAAACTTGCATGTAAAAACTTAATTAGGGTGTGGCGCAGACACGGATGCAAACACCGTCACAAACGCCACCGCTCAGGTGAGTAGTATAGATTGAACTATTCTACAAATAGTTGAGCTACAAACTGACCTCTGCTCCCATGTAATTCCTACACATTGGATATTGTGTGTGCCACTCATTGTAGGCATCTAGCACAAGGTGGTGCATATTTCTGCATGTTTCACGCGTAAACCATTGGGCACCTGAAAACAGGAATTTACAAATCAAATCTTCTTTTTGTTGCTGATAATTGAAAGCATTTGCAGGCAACGATAACAAAGTAATAAAGTCGATAAAATTGTTTAACAGGAAATAAAGTGATGATAGGCAAAGGTTCTTTTTCTAAATTTGTCTGAAGCAAATGTCTTTGTATGTTCTTTATAAAGTTAACAATGTTTGTGAGATTTAAAGATACAATAGTCAAAATATTATGCTTAGTAATAAGTTCTAAAGTATCATAAAAAAATGCATTAAATCACATTAAAACCATTAATTCCAAATAAATACATTGCTTACCAATCTGTCTTTATCACAAAAAGTTTTATTTCAAAACTTTCATTAGTCATTTGAAGCAAGTCATGAATGCTGCCTTAAAATTCTTTGTTTTTTAAAGTGCATTTATCCATTTTGAACTTGATCTTATCACTAGTAATGATAAAATGCGATGTAAAACATAAGCATTTTAGCAGTATAAAAAGAACAATTTAATGAGTACCCGGTAACAACAGTAAAGGGTTAAGAGAGAGAAAAGAATGTTTTCTTATGAAATGTAAACTATGTATACCCTTTTTTCTAGAAAGTAACGGGTCTGTGGCAGAAAGCATCTAAGAATATTATTGATATAGGAAATATTGCTGGTACAGTATGAGCAGTTACAGTTGTTCCAAACAGAAATGTGAAGTGTAATTAATCAAATCCATTTCTACATTGATTCAAATGGTCATTAGCCGACTAATTGAATTCGGAACTCATGAAACCCGAGACCTCACAAATATTTACTATAAATTTAAGTATCATAAAGGAATGCGTATTGATTTCTGCTGCTGTAATGAATTTGGATTATGCAGCAGTAGACATCAATATGCATTCCTTAATACTTTAATTTATGTAAATGTTAAAAAACATAATTATAGTAATGTCTTAATTCTTAACAGTCCAAGATTAAAAAAAGAGAAACATTGTAAGTTAAACACTTGACCAAACATCAAATTTTGGACCGTCCCAAATTGAAAGAGTTTGCAGACGACATTTCAAAATGTGATGAAATTGAGATCAATCTTTTGATAGGGCAGAAAACATTGTGAGAAAAGAAGAAATTGCTTGTTAAGAGCAATTTCTCCTTTTCCCACAATGTTTTCAAGAGTCATCTGCAAAAAACTGGTCAAATACCGTTATTGTTTGGTAATAGGTTAACCTGTTACCTGACAAATCCAATGTTTTCAGATTCTGTAGATTCTTCAATGACTCTGGCAGACTGGTTATGGGGTTTCCATTGAGAGACAGATAGTTAAGGGTCTCAAGCTTTCCAAGGTTATCAGGAACACTCTCCAACAGAAGTCCATCCAGTGTCAATGTCTTCATGTCTGATTTCTCTGCAAACTCTTCAGGGAGTTTTCTTATTGGCATGTTCTTGAGTTCCAAAAGAACAACTGTAGGCGACATGAATATGTCTTCTGGCAGCTCTGTTATCGCGGTGTTCCTGACCCTGAATAGCTGCAAACATTACAAACAGTTAATACTGAGGATAAAGTGAATTTAATCACTTAATGAAAATAGTATAGGAATTAAACAACATCCTTGTCTTAGACCAATTGGACATTCAAATGTATTTGTTACTTCGTCCTTCGCTCTTAGACCTAACAAATGCTTTTACTGTAGTATATATACACTTTATAGAATAGTAAAAATTTCCTTTTAAGCCATTTTTACGTAAAATAGTGTAATCAATTGAAAAATCAACTAAATCAAAAGCTTTACGAAAATCAATAAAGGCTACATAAACAAATTTTACATTCCTTTTTTAAATGTTTCTTTACAATAGCATTCAGAACAAACGTATTGTCAATGGTGCTATAACCAGGTCTAAAACCAGACTGTGACTCAGCCAGCTTATCCATGGCTTCACCAAAAAAATGTAACATGTCTTGTTAAGAAAGTGATATAGATTTACTTAAAACATAAATCAATGCAATACCCCTGTAACAAGAGGCACACACAAAAGTATCTGTCAATATTTGTATACACAAAATGTCATGCATGGAACACATTGTAAAAGGAAAGAGATTGTTTTCTTTGAAAATATTGTGGGAAATTGCATATATGATAAAGAACTAGTATTAGAAGTAAAACAAGTTGATATAGTAATAGAGTCTTTTAAGTATATGTATTCCTTATTTGAGATCAGTAACTTATGATGTTTTAAACTGTATTTACAGATTGAAAATAAAAGTTTATAATAGACCACAAGATTGTCTTTGCCTGTTTTCCTTACCAAAAACCAAAGGCCACACTCACCTGCAGTGATTTTGCATGTTGCAAGCCTCCAGGCAGTGACTTCAACCTCCCCATATGATTTCCAACAGTCAGGGAACCCAGACTGAAGTATTGTAGATTGTCAAATCTTTTGAAGAAATCTTCAGGCAAACCTTTCAGTGTTGTAAGTGACCAGTTAAACACGGACACTGACTTCATGTATGGTTCAAAGTAGTCATAGCTAAAGGTGATCTCTTTCTCTACCAGCATCACGTCTGTCACGTCATTGTTCAAACAATGGGCTTTACACACTGCATATTTGTTGTTGTTGGTGAATTTGAATAGAGCATCCGCATCAGTTTGTGGAATTCCAGGAAATTGCTTGACTTTTACACCCTTCTTCCGAATTGCATCCTTAATCTCATGCCGATCCTCATTTGTTGGTGTGAACTGTACTCCGCCCCACGCCGCATTGTAAATACCACATAGAGATGTGTATGACTGGAGCATATTGAGAAATAATCTTTCCACTTGGTTCTGGGACAAATTACTTGTGTCACCTTTGATCAGATTTTTGTATGAAGCAAGATTTAACTGAAAAATAAAAATTAAATTTAACATTGAAGGTGTTTGTTCACAGATGAGTTAATTTAAAAGTCAAAATAAAATGTCATTGAAACAATACTGGCTTTGTATTGTTGTTTGATATACAATTAAAAGTAGGTATTGAAAGTATAATTTATTCAGCAAGCGTCAATTAATATAAGTTAGTGTCAATTTATCTAAAATACAGAGATGGGAAGAGTAACAACATGTTCATTTAATTGTATTAAATGTTTAACCCTTATACAGTAGTGTGTTAGATCTAGGCCAGCCGCAAAGTACATTGGCAGCTGGCTGTGATTTAACCTGTTTGCTATTCTGAGTATCTTACCTCATCAAAATTAAGCAGATATTTAAGGTTTTTGAAAGCAGATGACACAATAATCTATTTTTAGAAAATTACCCAGCATTCTAAGGGTTAATCAGTTAATTGATTTATTGTGCGGTGTGGAGAAGGATGGCCACGATACTTGTCAACATGGATAATAAAAAATTACAAAAAAAAATATAGATTTTAGGACTGGCCTACCTAGCCTTTTTACAAATTACAAACATTAGTTTCAGTCTTTAAAAATGACTAGACACAAAACTTACATCCCTTTCATAGAATTATGGGTATATCAAATACATACCTTCTGTCCTATTAGTCCCATATAGGTCCACACTGTTTTCCAGTCACCATACAGTGCTTCAACAGGTAGCGTTTTGTCTGGTGTGATCCCTGGGATGTCAACAAAGTGAATTGGAATCTTCCACATCCGGTTATTCGGAAATCCGGACATCTCTTCTATCAGCTTAATTTCACCTGAAATAAATGAGGACAACTTATGTACAGTGAGTAATTTTGGGCAGTGTTTTTATTGACCCCAAATTATACAGTAAATGACCCCTTATTCCTCAATATGATCCTTAAAGATCATTGATTTCCATTCACAAATAAGCCTTTTAACCCTAAGAATGCTGGGTAATTTTCTAAAAAATAATTTTTTGTGGCGCCTGCTTTCCAATACCTTAAGTATGTGCTTAATTTTGACCAGGAGAGCTACTCAGAGAAAGAAACATGTTAGATAATAGGCCAGTCGCTAATATACTTGGCGGCTAGCCTGTAATCTTACCTTTTTGCATAAGCAGCACTATAAAGGTTAACAAATTAGACAAAATAGATATCATATTTATTTTTTTTCATATGGGTTTTACATCACATCAACATTATTTCAGTTATGTAGCGATGCCCGACTCTTAATGATGGAGGAAGACCCCATACTCAACTGCCCACAAGGGCTGGTCAAGGTGGGTAGAACCATCGGCATTCCGTAAGTCAGTCGGGAGACTGCCTCTCCTGAAAATCCATATCCCTCTCAGGATTCGAACCCATGCGGAGATGATTTCAAGTTCTGTACTCTAACCACTAGGCCACGGAGGCCCCAGATATCATATTTCAGTGCAGGACTATTGTCATAGCCTGAAATTGAAAGCTTAACATGACACTACACATTATCTATCCAATTGACTTTAAATACAGGTACCCAGTAAGTTGTTAAGCAATTGTTGCTGCTAAGTACCAGGGTGAAAATAGTCGACAATCAGAATAATGAAATAAGTATGAGTTTGCAATGAAGCCCTGAAGGGATTATTGCCCATTTGACTTTCTTTTTGTCTTTAATGAGAACACAGGTATTCAGCACCTTTACAATAAATAAATTCAAAGTTTACTTTTGCTTAGTGCTGATGCTAGTTTAAATTACTATTTTAGAATTTGTTAATTGAAGAACACAATCTGTAAGATAGTCTCTCTAACACATTCTCCCTCTTTTTGTGATTGATCCAAATTTACAACAACATGTGCTGGTACTTCATTCATGGTTTAAAGTAGAAAATTTTGATTCAAAAGAAAAGGGACAGTGATCATTAAAAGGAAAACCTTCCCATGTCAAAATTGGGTATGCTGCCTAGGTATCCAACTCAACGTTGAAATACAACACTTTCAACAAGTAAAGGATAAATTGCAAGTTTTATCCATTGATATAGCATATATGTACCCAAGGGGCCTCAATGACAAAGTTCTTAGAGTAAAAGATGCAAGCTAATAGGGAATCATCTTTCTGTATGGTTCTCAATCCTGATACCAGGATCTTTCTTACTAGCTTCACCAGCCATTGTGGGCAATACAATGTGGTGTCTCATATTCATGTTCATATTGGCCTAGTGGTTGCGGCATCCGCCTCTGGATGAGGAGGTCAAAGGTTAAAGCCCCACAGGAGGTGTTTGTCCAGAATTTTTATTTCATGGGACTTGTACCAAAATGGCCAGTTTGTGAGCCGCGAGCTTGTTAAATAAATGGTTATCGACTTATATCCACTTGGCGCCTGGTATAGCTATAGAAGTTAGGAGGTACTTGGCATGATAAGTGAAGTGTCTCATAAGCCAAATTGGCTTGCCTCTTCACCAGGGGTGACGCTATAATAAACAAAACCTTTATCTTTCATTATCTTTTGATCGTTACACGGGAATCGCAAAATAACTTATAAACTATAGACATTAGAAATATTTCATTCAAAATAACGAAAAAAATAATACCTACCATATGAAAAGCATGGTCTGTGAACTGCTATGTCTTTAAAGATGGTTGTAAGGTTGGGATACATCAATGTCTCCACAGAGAGGTCACGTGGCAGAAATGTGTAGAGGTACATATTATCATCTTCCTTCAACCACTCCAACAAAGACCGAACTGATTTGCACACATTGTTTTCTTGAACTGTTCATTTGGATAAAGATAATGATGTCCAAATTAATAAGGTGCCGAAATTATAGGGTAATAATGGTACTTATCTAACGCATCACTTCACTTTTAAAGCTGGTTGTTCACAGATGTGAGGAAATTTGGAAATTGACATGTGATTTTTTTTAAACTGTACAACAGCTATAATGTTATATGGTACACCCTGGAAAATAGCCATTGAAAATAAAATTGGTTCATCTGTTCTTATCTAAGTTTTTGAAGCCTGTATACAGTGGATTAATATGAATGTAAATCCAAAAGTGTTACGATGGTTTTGAGATCTACTGCATAAAGACTGTATAAACTTTGATATATTGCTGCTTCCTGAATTGATTATTCCTTCAATAAATATGTATAAATGTATCTTATACAAAAATACAAACACTGTATTGTCTCAACAACGTTTCATTCTGACTTTCAAATTTTCGTATCTGTGAAAAGGCAACATCAATTTTTCAAACACATGAGAAATAATAGGAAATCGTAGAAACCATTCATATGAAAGGAAAATTTGCTTGTAATAAGCATTTCTTTTCATCAATTTCACTAATTTCAACCCCATTAAGACCAAATTACTGATATCAGTGATCATTTTTTAATACCACAATTAGGTGCAGCTTCATCTGTACATACTACTAAGCAATTATGACATGTGTATCATATTTCTTATGAGCAATTCATATTTGGGTCACAAAGGTTTACATCCAATAAAATAGGACAATATTTTTCTCTGCTTATTTTTTTATGTCTGCTGCTGCTACTTTCAATTTAACCCATTACAAACCGATAATGACATTTGATCAGTGTGCTACAGATAACTCTGGAAAACATTGTGGGAAAGCGAGGAATTGCTCTTTACAAGCAATTTCTCCTTTTCCCACAATGTTTTCTGCCTTATCAGAAGATTGTTTTTCAATTTCATCACATTTTGAAATGTTGTCTGCAAACTCTTTCAATTTGGGAAAGTTGAAAACTTGGCATTTGGTAAAGAAATAAAACCATCACAAGTTCCAACATGAAATAATGAGACAAATTAAGTGTAAGGTGACCAAAAATATCATTATAAAAATGAATAATTGATTGATACATTTATAACATCTAATCGCTTTTTTGTTCAGTCTAGGCATTCTCACTTTTTTATCACGTTGTTTCTCTTTCTACCATCACAACATAGCTCTTACTAACAGAAGAAAAACAATCCAATCATATCCTTTATATCATCACATACAAACTCTTTTAATTTGAGTCTTGCATTGAACCTTTGGAAATATTATTTTAAATTTTACCTGTAGGTCTCGTGAACACCTGTGCACACAGATTGAACTTTTTCAGGACATTTGATTTCCAGTCTTTATCAATGAACTCCATTACCTTCTGGGCAGCCTGAAATAATAGAAAACATATAGAGATGAATTATCGAGATTTCGGTGACAAGTATTGGTGTAATTATTTTTATGTTATTTCGAGTTCCAAAGGATCAAGTTTTTTGACCCAATAACACCCATATGAGTGACAGACTTTCTATATCACTGAATCTATTTAAATAAGTGTTTATTATATTCCCTTATGTGTAATATAAAACAGATTTGATATGCTAATTGGCAATACTAACTAATATAGCAATACGCCAGTCAAATTAACTATAAAGGGAGACCAATCTAACATATTCAAACACTAAAGACCCAAAAGTATTCTAAATTATCAACAGAAGCATTGTCTTTCTTTTTGTGGTATATCTCAATTTTGTAATGATTTTCATATCTAAGTAAAGCAAACAAATGCTGTGACCAGTGGCCCGCACATTTGGGAAAGACTGGATGTGAAATGCTTGAAAGCTGAATATGCCTCTTTTTCAGACATCTGGATTACATAATATGACAATGTCAGATCGAGGGTTATGTGCAATACTGTAGTCAGTGCTTGAATCACTTATTATAGTGTTACATTGAATCCTTAGAATGGATTTCATTAAAAAAAAAATATCAGCAAGGACAATGATTGTTTTCTAATACAAGATAACAGTTTTAAATGAATCAATTGAATGACAACTTATGAAACAATATTCATACCTCTGAGAGTAGGAATGGTGGCGCATTCAAGAATGTCTTAGTGAGTGTGGCAGGTGTATCTGAAATATCAACAACAGAGAGGTGTGTATATCCAATGGAGAGAGACCTAGTGGTTCTCGACTTGCTCTCATCATTCACGTGTCCATAGTTTTTCAACTTGATTTTCAACATGATTATAAAAGGTGCCTGTTCACAGATGTGAGGAAATATTGAAGTTAAAAATGAATTTTCTTTAAAACTACAAAACAGCTGTTCTATTTTACGACATGATTGTACCGTAGAATAGTCATTGGAAGTAAAGTTAAATTGATTCAAATCATTTAAAGTATGTTTACAGTGAATTGACATGTATTTTAACCCAAAAGTGTGACATCGCTTTTGAGATCTATCACTGTACATAAATTGACACTTCATGCATTAATCATGCTTTCAATAGCTACTTTTAATTATATATCAAACAACAATACAAAAACTGCATTGTTTTCACAACAATTTAATTTGATTTTCGAAATTTCTCATCTGTGAACAAGGCCATATAAAACCATTCCTTCATATAGAATAATTTGGCTAGTCTTAATCTTGTTCACCAGCAGATGACAATGATGTTTAAGGAAAAAACACTTAAGATATTGGGAAGAAAAATAGCAATATAAGGAGAAATCATTTATTTGAAATTTCTCTTTTTGACAAAATGGTTTATTTATTTTCTGCTGTACCTGAAATAATCCTGAAATTATTTGAGGGAGGAAAAATGATAAATGGTCAATTATCCTTAGTTATCCATAGGCTCAAGTATACAACATAAGAGACTTATCTGACAGGATAGAAAACATTGTTGGAAAAAGAGAAAAAATGCTGATTGTGTATTTTTACCTTAAAACAATATTTAACCCATTACCAAACAATAATGACATTTGACCAATTTGTTGCAGACGCCTCTGGAAAACATTGTGGAAAAAGGAGAAATTGCTCTTTATTTTCCCACAATGCTTTCTGCCCTATCAGATGATTATTTCTTGATTTCATCACATTTTGGAATGTCGTCTGCAAAGTCTTTCAATTTGGGACAGTCGAAAATTTGGCACTTGGTAAAGGTTAACTCATTCACCCATATTTAAATTCGTGACTGGTCCAAATTGACACCTACAGACAACCAAATAAGTATGAAAAAAACATTTAGTTTATGAATTGGGTTACTAAGAAACAGTTGCAACTTCCTTTTGTCACAATTGTTTCTGTAGTATCTATCAGAAGATATCTCAGAAAAAGTGAAATATGACATAAGAATTGAGAAAATGACAGGGGGCATACCGGTAATATCTAGGCGCATTTGAAGGATTCACCCACATTAGAAGTGGAAGTAATTCCTATGACTTTTTTTGATAAGAGGAATAAATGAAGGTTTTTTGCAACAGATGTTATTGAAAACAGACTGACAAATCGAAAATTTGGTCATCACTACTCTAACAATTATCATCAATTATG
The DNA here is from genome assembly GCA_947846245.1 of Cerastoderma edule. Taxonomy (NCBI): domain Eukaryota; kingdom Metazoa; phylum Mollusca; class Bivalvia; order Cardiida; family Cardiidae; genus Cerastoderma; species Cerastoderma edule. Next base: position 36,215,980 of record OX401408.1, on the reverse strand, counting down.
TGGTTACCCATTGGTATTTCATATTTGTCTCTCAACTACATTAATTTCTCAAAATATTACCAGGAACAAATTTCCGACAAATTACAAAATGTTTATCATTTCCTAAAAAGATAAATTTGCCTAGGCAATACTTACTGCGAGACTCATATGGCAGAATGTTTGACTCGTTTCCCTTAAACACATCCATACTGAACTGAAGGAAATTTGATTCAGCATCCACACATAAATCCATAGTTCTATTAACATCTTCATCCTTTGGTGAATATTCGACGGCCAGTTTCCTTCCCTCACTGTACAGCTCAACAACAATACACTCAGCAAACAGGTCAAGGCTGTCAATATAACGCATACATTGGAAGGTGTTTGGGATAGTTTTTATCATCTTATGCAATCATTTTTCAGTTGTATCAATATATTTTCTGTGTAATCTATCAGTGCTTGTCATAGAAAAGTGTCTTGCCCAAAGACTCTCCACCACATGAGATAGTTAGGCACAGCCTGTTACCCAGGGAACCTTCTTTGAAGACTCTAGAATTGTGAATGTTGACAACTATAATAAAATTACTATACCAAAAGGATTCCAGTATTTAAAGAAGGAAACTTTTAACCCTTTACCAAAAGCCTAATATTTGACTGTCCCAAATTGAAAGAGTTTTCAGACGACATTTCAAAATGCAATGAAATTGAAAAACAACCTTCTTACAGGAAGAAAATATTGTAGGAAAGAGTAATTGCTCACAATGTTTCCCTAAGTCGTCTGCAACAAACTGGTCAAATGTCGTTATTGTTTAGTGATGGGTTACTGACATGCCTGTTTGGTCAAATATTCACAATGGACATTTTAGGGATATTCTGAAATGGGTTATACTTACCTTTGCATATAAGCAATCATTTTCATCCCCTTTTGAAAGGTTTTGGGATAGGTATAACTCTGGAGAGAAATAAAATAAACCAACAGTTAGATGTGTGTGCTCATTTCCTCAGAACATGGGGGGAAAATGCAGGGAATTGTGTCATAATTTACGTGCCATTGGAAAATTATGTATTCCTTCAGGAGGCCTACGCATATTTGTCAGAGATTCATTGTCCATATAATTGAATACAGTCCAAAAAATGCACCTTGCAGTAACTTGTCAAGTTGTCAAGTTTCAAATAAAAAGTTTTAGTTATATCCATTTGGATAAATCTTTTCTTCTGCTTTCCAGACAAACTATACAGTTGAAACAGGGTAAGGTTTTTATGATCAAAAGATTGGATATCCATTCATTTGGGTTAAATGATACACCAATAATGGTCCAATTTTATGGTAGTCTTTTTCTAACTTTCTCACACTTGCTAAATAATATATAACTGAACAAACCAAAAATGCCATTGGAAACCATACTGACAAAAAAATTGATTGTTCATCATGTGAAATATATCATGCAGTCACAATGTTTTCAAAAATCGGACTATCTAAGAGATTGGGATTTAAACTTTTTAAAGTAATTTGTATTTTACGGATAAAATGACAACATTTCTAAAGTAATATAAGACTAGATTATTGAAACCTGTCCAACCTCATTCATAACCATACAGAAAAGATATAGGTCATTTGTTTTATGAAATATTGCAAACTGTTTTAATAGTTTTTTTGGGGAAACTACAATCTTAACTTAGAATAAGAGGTGGTATTTTTAGATACCATTTTCATGTGGGTCTTTGGAAAAGGTTTAAACCCTCTTATACCGTGACATTAGCAAGGTGCATGAGAAAGACTTCCTGCATTTATTAATGTACCATTTTCCCCACAGAAGTGCTGATTGGCGCGAAGGCTCACTTTACATTAATTAACAAATTCACAGGATTTAAGCAGCTTCAAAGTAGAGTAATTGAAAATGGTCTTTGGTTTTTAGACAATGATAGTTTATATTAATTTCTTAATGTAAATGACTCCCAGAGTACAAAGCCCTGTGTTAGTCCCTTTAACCCTTTTCTAAAAGGGATTTTTGTCCTGTCTACTTTCCAAAATCTTAAATATTTGTTTAATTTTGATGAGGAAAGATACCAAGAGTAGCAAACAGGTTAGATCTCAGGCCAGCCTCCAATTTACTTGGCGGCTGGCCTGGATCTAATCTGTTTGCATAAGCATGAAGTCGGTCTCACCACTATAATGGTTAAAGTCTTCTGCAGCAGATGCCACAAAATAAGTGTTATAGGGTGAGAGGATAATGCACTTACCGGACATTTCGGGTATCTCAAAATAAATTTTGAATCCTTGCTTTCCGTTTCCACAGATGCCAGATATACCCCTTGTTTAAGGTAGTATTCCTCAATCATTTTGTGGTTCTTAAACACTTTCAGTCGCATGCAGCTCTGCAAATATAGAATGAATGAATGAATGGTGTTTAAAGGCACATCAACAGCTAAGGTTATTAGGCGCACATTATGATGATTTGGATTATTGTATATTAAATTATTGACAGGTTAAAATGTATTTGGTTGAAGAAAAAAATAATAAGATTTTGTAATGAATGAATAATAGATAATAGTAGATAGAAAATTTGTAAAAAATTAATGATAGTAGTCTGCAAATATAAAAACATGAAGTGTTTTACAACTTATTAGGAAAACATCAACAACTTGATTAGTCCTTAGAAGAAAAAAATAACCATTAGCACAATTTAAACATGAAAGCAAACAAGAAATAACCCAGATCAGCCAGTTTGATGATTCAGATTGCCTGATTCTTCACCTTTGACCTGGTCATGTGCAACACAAATGTTTGAACAGACCAATCAGAATTCATTATTTTAAATATGTAAACAAACAGATAGTTGAATAACATGATTAAATTGGAGAAAACTATATTTCAAGCACAAACATTTTTATGTTAAAGAAGTTTATTACATAGGGTCTCACAGCAGTCATAAATTAATTTTCATGACTTTTCTCAGTAATTTATTTGTACACATCTCCTTTCATGTGCCTTTAAAGATAAAATGACAAACCTCCACCACTTCCTTGTTTTGGGTGAGAGAAACTGTTGGCAACTCTTCCACAACATTTTGAGCCTCAATAATCTTCACCTTGACTCTGAAATATCAAAATTCCTTACATCAATCTGTGCCTAATCATGGGGCTCTGTGAATGGTCAGAGTCAAAAGCCAAAGTAGTATGAATAACTCAATGGTTCAGTGCAATACTATAGTAAGTGCTGCATGTATGCGAAGCACTTACTATAGTCTTGCATTTAACTCTCCAACTGGTGGAAACCCTTTATGGAACAAGAGGGCCATGATGACCGTCTATGATCATTTCCAACATTAACTGGAAAACCAGGGGAAGAACCTGTTTTCATTTAACCCTTTACCAAATGCCAAACTTTTGACTGTCCCAAATTGAAAGAGTTTGCAGACGACATTTCAAAATGTACTGTAATTGAAAAATAATCTTCCAATAGGGCAGTTTTCTTTTTTTAGGCAGAAACCCTAAAACCTACCCTTTGTTTATTCTTACCTGTGTTCAAAGCCAGCCTTGTGGTGTATCTCCTTGGTATCACCAAACATCTGGACCATATCATCATTGGTATAAGTTCTGCCTGCTTCAAGGGACAACCATTCCACTCTAATTGCCTCCGTGATGTCCTCTATAGGCAGCAGAGTACAATAATTTATACACAGTATATATACATAACAAAGCATAACATCATTTTCCCCTCTAATAGCCTCCATGATGTCCTCTATAGGCAGCAGAGTACAATAGTTTATACACAATATATATATAACATAACATAATTTTCCCCTCCAATATCCTCTGTGATGTCCTCTATAGGCAGCAGAGTATGATAATTTATACACATTATATACATAACATAACGTAATACTCCACTGTAATAGCCTCCGTGATGTCCTCTGGTAGGCTGCAGAGTACAATAATCTATACACATTATATACAAAACATAACATTAATATAACATAACATAATTCTATTCAGCATTAATAACATAATTCTATTAAACATAAAAAAACATGTTCATTGCTTACAAAGCATATTCATAAAGCATGTGTGAAGATACAATTCATAATTTCTAATCATTATCAGAGAAGTATTGGTGGAGTACTGATGGAAATATCGGAGAATAATCTACCGATATTTCTTGATAACCCCAGAAAGAATATGACTTTGCTGAACTGTGGTATTAAGTCTTTCCATTTATAGGTTGCATTTGATATCAAAACTATTCAAACGTAAACTCTATATGTCAGATTTTAGTTAAAAACCAATTACTTAAGTAATCACCTGTGTCGTCACCTGAACATATAATTTACCTCACTTTGCTGTACAGGTCTTCCGAAACAACAAAAGAAAACAAACTATATATTACACCGTATATGCAAATCATCCTTTTGGCCAGGGATCAGGAGGGTGCATGTTTTGGATCAATTTTGGTTGTACTGGACCAATTGCAAGTTAAGATCATGGGAGAAAATTGGTCAGGATATTTCAAGCAAATATAGCATTCTACATTCTATCAGTATCAATGGAATCCTTAAATTTATCCATTAATTGTTAACATTTATTTAAGAAGGTTGGTTATTAATGCTATTCTTGTTGCCTGTTGTTGCTTTCAATTTGAACAAGTCCCAGGTTCCGTTAACACTAGAAACAATCATTATTTGAAAATAAAAACAGAATCAGATGGACCACCACTGTAAATCGGTATATTAGAGGTTCCAAGAAACTGTGTTTGCATTTATCGCTAATATGTCAAAGCTGTTGTGTAATTATAGTCATAAATAGCCTTGAATTTTTAACAGTATGTGAAAAAAATGGTTGAATTATTTCTGCTATAGCTTAATACTTATCGAAACATATTGAAAAAATACCATTTATGATAAGTCCACTGTTCTGTAATATTTTCTTTTTTATTTCAAACTGGTGTACTGTGTTATTGTATTTAGCACCAACTGACAATATCCATATTATGGGATGTACTAAAGTCTCCATGTCTGTGGTACAAAAGTAAGTCTTACCTCTTTTCACTTTAAACTGATGCACCCAGCTCTTCTTGTCTACAATAACACCATAACATGTGTCCGTTGACCTTGAACTCCCTGTGACCTTGAGAAATGATACACATACATTTCAGTTAGGAAAAGGTCTAACTTGATGAGCATCCGACCTCTGATTAACCAAATGAGCAGCGGTTTGATTAACCCCTTACTCTATAATATCTCACATAGTCAAATATGCTGTAGACATCCTAAATGACCACTGTGATAAAATGAATTTATTTCTTCAAACTAGTAATATATCTTTTTGTTGCATTGGTTTTCTACCTTATATCTTTAAAAAGAAGTATTGTTTTTTTCTCATAACAATGGTTTTTACTCATTATCATAAAAATTCTATGCCTTGCTTCTTTATTAGCGTAAAATTGATTTCTACCATACATTATATAGATTTAGTGTATTCCCATATTTTTGGCTATCTCTGTTCCTTCCAATTTGGACCATTCATAAATTCCCATAAAGGGGGTTATGCCCACCTTTTAGTACAATAAAGCAGAGACAAACATTATGTTCCTGCTCCTGCTTAAACTGTTCAACCAAGATTGACAATAATTTACGAGAAATCAGCTTTCTAGTACTCCAACCAGTTAATTGAAGGTGCGTTCATGTTTTCGACTGTCATATAATTGTAGAATATGAACCCATTCCATATGCTGGAAATTGTGACCTGTCCAAATTCAAAGTAGCAACATACAAGAGACAACACAAAAAAGTACTCTTATGATATAAAATAGGATTCATTTTGACAACATATGTATCTATCAAATACTAGAAGTTAAGAGAACTTTTCAGGGGTTTTATAGAGGAATGGAAAAAAGACTTATACACTTTTGTATGAAACTGTCCTATTTCAATGAATATTTCATTTAAGATAATTCATTATTCACCATTGTTTAATGTATTAACAGTTAGGTAATGCACAACATAACAATTTTGCTTGATGAAGCTATGAACTTAGAGAATATTAATCAGCCGGTCACACCCCCTAATATTATGAAATTATAAAACAACGTAATAATTCTATGGTAGGCTTATAATAATTGGAGGAAGAATCCAAATATTCAGCTGTCCAAAAGGGCTGATTGGGAAGAACCCTCTTTGCTCTTAACACTTATAATGCTGGGTAATTTTCTAATAATATATTTTTGTGTTATCTGCTTTCCAAACCCTAAAAATATCTGCTTTATCAATTTTAATGAAGTAAGATACTCAGAGTAGCAAACAGGTTAGATCACAGGCCAGCCGCCAATTTACTTGGCGGCTGGCCTGGATCTATCCTGTTTGCATAAGCATGAAGTCTGTTGTTGCACTATAAGGGTTAAAAAGTCACCCAGCAGAAATGCTCACAGGAATATAATGCCACCTACCTTAAATCCTACTTGTTCTTTCAGGGGGTTATGCAATATAATCCATCCAAAGTAATCTGTACCAAGTTTGGTAAAATTAACCACTTTTCCTGGACTGAAATTAGAAATTTCATACAATCAATAAATCCTTTTCCTATTGCAGTGTACAACAAATAAAAAATGATTGCCATAACATCTAATTAAACCCGAGTTCTGTTTTAGAAAATGGTCAAATCTTTATTTCTAACACATGTCACCCAGTTTCATAATTGGCAAAAATGTCATATAAACTATTCTTTGACAAAGTTACATGGAGATAAATAGTTCCTATTTTTATGACCAAATTACATGGAGAGAACTATTTCCTTTAGAATGCTTACAACCTAGTACAATGATTTGACCTATTGACCAATCTCTACACTCCACATGGTCCAATCTCAATATTGGTCAAGGTTGCATGATGACAAACATTATAAAAAATATCTTAAAACAATTGTTCTGTAAATGTTGCCTTTAAAGACCATAAAAAGGCTTTTTTAATCAATTGAACTATTTAGATAGTTTTTCAAAGACCATTACTCAATGTCACACATGCCCAGGTTCTCATGGCAACAAAACATATGACCAATTTTTACGAAGATTGGCCACAATTATAGCACCTGGAAAATTCACAACCTTTTTCAAGAATTCGACCTGGAGATATTTCTGGCATTATATAACCTACTTCATCAAGGCAGCCATGAGAAGAGTATACATTGGTCTTGAATTTCCCATGAATACAAACAATATATCGCATAGAAATCAAATTCAATCAGTGATCAAATACCCCATGTGTGCAAAAGCTGTCTTTTAAGGATGACTACAAAGCTTGACATACATACATGTAAACCTCATTGAATTCATTAATTTACGGTGATTACTATATCATATTCTAAAATGAAAAATACCTTATCCATAAGTTCCCATACTTGTAGGTTGTAAATGCTGGAGTATCAACAGATCTCTGAAATATAAAACACATTCATCATGCATCTCATTACATTGCTTGTCAGTTAAACTGTGTCGTTACCCATTTTTTGTCTTATGGAATTTTTTGAGAGGTCCACAACGTACACTTCCTACTTAAGATGTTATGCTACTAACTTACTAAAATTGAAAGTATAAAATCTACGACTTCAACTTTCTTGGTTATTTCACAACTCTTACTAAGTCAATTTGATGCGATTGGTAAATATTGAGTAAATTTTGCATCGGGCAATATCTCCTGCCACATCTAACTTTCAAACGATTCATTTAATGGTGGACAGTTGAGATGGTGGACAGTTGAGACGAAAATTTTGCGGAAACTTTGAACACCCATATTTCCATTATCACAATAAAAAAATTGATTGATCATAACTCACAGTTGAAATTAATCCATTTTTTAATCAATCCATACACATAACATGTTGGAATTCCACATATTTACTTTTTAAGAATGGTTTAATTAAAACTAGGTGATCCTTTTCTGCTTGCCTCACGATAAAACAACAACACCGGTTGACATGTCAAAACCGAATATACTTGACACTATTTAGCGGTTTTCAATTTTTTAACAGCAATTGATGCCATTTATTGGTGGTATTAACTTAATTTTACATTTCTTGCATTATAAAATGACTTTTGTGCTATAAATATGAAAATGTAAATATGGAAAAATCCACCACTATTTTGGTTCTTCAAAATTTTGAGGTTGGATTGCTCTATCAGAACATAAAAGGCATTCTTCACATTGAATTATTTCGACTTAATCAATTACCAAACAGTTACGACATTTGACCAGTTTGTTACAGTGGACTCTGGAAAACATTGTGGGAAAATGAGAAATTGCTCTTAATGTTTTCTGCCCTATCAGAAGATTGTTTTTCAATTTCATCTCATTTTGAAATGTCGTCTGCAAACACTCTCAATTTGGGACAGTTGAAAGAAAATTTGGTATTTGGTACAGGGTTGAGACCAACTCACCTCACTCTCATTCCTGGGTGTCCAGACATCCTTCTGAAGCAGCTGAACCGCTTCCCCGTTAGAATGTAAGCCCACGCACGGATAGTAACCAAGCCGACTCGGGTTCAAGTTAAGCTCTATGCACTTCTCCCCATTCCTTCGAAACCAGCCCTTCTTTTTCTCAAAGTCACAGACAAATGTCATGATGTCTCCAACCCCAGCCTTGAGTGTGGTTCTGGTAGCAGACCCAGATTCAAGGAAAATCCTGGAATAGGGAAATTTCTAGGTTGTTTGGTAAAGGTTTGATGGGTTCCCACTTTTAACATTCTGTTCTAATAAATGTTGAAATTACATAAGATGAATACTGAAGAAATTAGAGCTAAAAATAAGTTCTAATAAGATATCTGAGATGTTCTGGCACCACTGTGACAAAACAGAAAAAAGACTTAATCTTGTTCAATTAAAACTTCTTTTAAGTCTTTTTCTTTAAGTGTAATCAACGGAGTTAAATGTTAAGTGCATTCAAAGGAGACCACAGTCCAAAAGGACAAGTACCTGCCATATGGATGTAACCCTTTACCAAACAATAACGACATCTGACCAGTTTGTAGCAGACAACTTTGGAAAACATTGTGGAAAAAGGAGAAATTGATCTTGACAGACAATTTATCCTTTTCCCACAATGTTTTCTGTCCTACTAGGAAATTGTTTTTCAATTTCATCACATTTCAAAATGTTGTCTACAACTCTTTCAATTTGGGCCGGTTGAAAATCTGGCGGTTGGTAATGGGTTGAATTATAAAATGTGTATAAAAATTCTATTTCCAGGTAACCTTACTCCTTTCATGTCATGCCCAGTCACACAGAAATGAATTAAAGATGGGAACAAGGCTGAAGTAACATGTTAAGTGTTAGTGGAGACAGATATTTAACATTTTATGCATTGATTGAATTAATTTTCATATACCCAATGGGTATTTACAAAATGTTCAAATTGCTGTAATTCAAAGCCAGTAAAGTTACTGGTAGCAGCTTCATAAATACACATTCCTATGACCATTCTGTTAAAATCTCAAAAGTTACATTCTGACAAAGAAAATTGGCTTTAATAAGCAATTTTTTCTCATAACACAATGTTTTCTACCCAATTTAGGAATAATAATATATGATGTTTCTGACATTGATTATTATACTCAAATGTCTAAAGATTGAAACCATTGCTAAAATGAAAATGGATTACAGATATGATGTGACCCATGCAAATTCCTTCTTCCCAAATAAACAAATGCCAATTAATATCGATTTTGCATTATAATAGAATATAATACACAGTAAATGCATCAATCCTTTCCTCACCTCTTGCTTAACCCATTACCAAACAGTAACAATAATAAGTATAAATAAATTATGTCAGCAAAAATCGATCTACATTGATTTGCATGTTCTCTTTAACTCATTACCAAACAATAATGTCATTTGACCAGTTTGTTGCAGACAACTATGGAAAAGATGATGGGAAAATAAACAAGCGATTTCTCCTTTTCCCACAACGTTTTCTGCCTTATCAGAAGATTATTTTTCAATTTCATCACATTTTGATATGTCATCAACAACCTCTTTTAATTTGGAAAGGTCAAAAACATGTGGCGTTTTGTAAAGGGTTAAAAGTAGAAAGTGTTGAAATTGAGGCATCCCATAAGAGTATCTCATGCATTGTTAAAACACTTTCATAAACCTCTAAGCTTCTTTGGTTCTTTTCTATGAGATAAATGTTACACTTATAAAAGATTGATAGATCTTATTTGATAATGATATTTTTTACAGTCTTTCAGGATTTTTCACATACCCAGCTCATTCGTATTGGATATAAGGCCAAAATAATAACTTCCCATGAGGGCTGAACCCTTTCACAAACCCTAAATTTTCGACTGTACCAAATTGAAAGAGTTTGCAGACAACATTTCAAAATGTGATGAATTGGAAAGTAGTCTTCTGATAGGGAGTTATTGTTAGGTAATGGGTTAATCAAGTTGCATTCTATGAGTAAGCGGGGACAAAAGCTATTAATAAACCTACCCTCCATCATCAGCATGGTAGCCAATAGATTGTGAGTTCCAACCTGGTTGTCTGTTTGGTGGGTAATTTTGTGGAACCAGTCCCATAGCGATATATCCACCAGTACCAGCAGACAAAATCCCTACATTACAAAGGAACAGACACAGATAAATCATTGTTCAGATTCAACATGACAAATCTAATGCATTTGAATGGTTCAGTGCAAGACGTATAGCTAGTCTTTAATAAAAGAGAAAATGTCCAGTAGTTTTAAAGTGAATTCTCATGTTATGTTTAAGGTGAGGTAAAAATGATAGGACTAACCATCAATTCGGTGAAAGCACTGGTCATGTTTCCAGAAAGCAGTCATCATGAATGAATTTTATAAGCTACTATCTTCCATCACAATTAATTTAAAACAAGCAGGCTTAAACTAAATGATACTTACGTATTGCAAACTCAGGGTATTCCTTCGTTAAAGGTCTGCATGAAATGAACTGACCCACAGGAATGGCTGATGATGTTGTTTCATATCTGAAAGTGTACAAGGGCTGACAATCATCACAAAGCTTCAAAGCTAAGAAAAGCATTAGAAATCAAATATCTCTCTTTTTTTATATTTGTACTTCGCAGTTGAAAGCATCAAATATTAAAGATTTCAAGAAATAGACAAATAGAGAGTCAAAGGGCCATTCCTTGGGTTAAATACAAATGTATCAATATGTCTTGCCACTCCTTTGGTTGAAAGTATTATAACAACACCTTTGTAACAGAGGTAGGACACCATTGAAAGACAATAAGTAGCTGTTTATGTAACCAAGGGGAGAAAAACATGCAGCCAGACTGGGACCTCTGCAAACAGTGTGAACGCTTTACAGACTGAGCTGCTTATGTAACCAAGGGGAGAAAAACATGCAGCCAGACTGGGACCTCTGCAAACAGTGTGAACGCTCTACAGACTGAGCTGTTTATGTAACCAAGAAGAGAAAAACATGCAGCCAGACTGGTACCTCTGCAATCAGTGTGAACGCTCTACAGACTTAGCTGCTTATGTAACCAAGGGGAGAAAAACATGCAGCCAGACTGGGACCTCTGCAAACAGTGTGAACGCTCTACAGACTGAGCTGTTTATGTAACCAAGGGGAGAAAAACATGCAGCCAGACTGGGACCTCTGCAAACAGTGTGAATGCTCTACAGACTGAGCTGTTTATGTAACCAAGGGGAGAAAAACATGCAGCCAGACTGGGACCTCTGCAAACAGTGTGAACGCACTACAGACTGAGCTGTTTATGTAACCAAGGGGAGAAAAACATGCAGCCAGACTGGGACCTCTGCAAACAGTGTGAACGCTCTACAGACTGAGCTGTTTATGTAACCAAGGGGAGAAAAACATGCAGCCAGACTGGGACCTCTGCAAACAGTGTGAACGCTCTACAGACTGAGCTGTTTATGTAACCAAGGGGAAGAAAACATGCAGCCAGACTGGGACCTCTGCAAACAGTGTGAACGCTCTACAGACTGAGCTGCTTATGTAACCAAGGGGAGAAAAACATGCAGCCAGACTGGGACCTCTGCAAACAGTGTGAACGCACTACAGACTGAGCTGCTTATGTAACCAAGGGGAGAAAAACATGCAGCCAGACTGGGTCCTCTGCAAACAGTGTGAACGCTCTACAGACTGAGCTGTTTATGTAACCAAGGGGAGAAAAACATGCAGCCAGACTGGGACATCTGCAAACAGTGTGAACGCTCTACAGACTGAGCTGCTTATGTAACCAAGGGGAGAAAAACATGCAGCCAGACTGGGACCTCTGCAAACAGTGTGAACGCTCTACAGACTGAGCTGTTTATGTAACCAAGGGGAGAAAAACATGCAGCCAGACTGGGACCTCTGCAAACAGTGTGAACGCTCTACAGACTGAGCTGCTTATGTAACCAAGGGGAGAAAAACATGCAGCCAGACTGGGACCTCTGCAAACAGTGTGAACGCTCTACAGACTGAGCTGTTTATGTAACCAAGGGGAGAAAAACATGCAGCCAGACTGGGACCTCTGCAAACAGTGTGAACGCTCTACAGACTGAGCTGTTTATGTAACCAAGGGGAGAAAAACATGCAGCCAGACTGGGACCTCTGCAAACAGTGTGAACGCTCTACAGACTGAGCTGCTTATGTAACCAAGGGGAGAAAAACATGCAGCCAGACTGGGACCTCTGCAAACAGTGTGAACGCTCTACAGACTGAGCTGCTTATGTAACCAAGGGGAGAAAAACATGCAGCCAGACTGGGACCTCTGCAAACAGTGTGAACGCACTACAGACTGAGCTGCTTATGTAACCAAGGGGAGAAAAACATGCAGCCAGACTGGGTCCTCTGCAAACAGTGTGAACGCTCTACAGACTGAGCTGTTTATGTAACCAAGGGGAGAAAAACATGCAGCCAGACTGGGACATCTGCAAACAGTGTGAACGCTCTACAGACTGAGCTGCTTATGTAACCAAGGGGAGAAAAACATGCAGCCAGACTGGGACCTCTGCAAACAGTGTGAACGCTCTACAGACTGAGCTGTTTAACCAAGAAGAGAAAAACATGCAGCCAGACTGGGACCTCTGCAAACAGTGTGAATGCTCTACAGACTGAGCTGTTTATGTAACCAAGGAGAGAAAAACATGCAGCCAGACTGGAACCTCTGCAAACAGTGTGAACGCTCTACAGACTGAGCTGTTTATGTAACCAAGGGGAGAAAAACATGCAGCCAGACTGGGACCTCTGCAAACAGTGTGAATGCACAACAGAATGAGCTATCTGGCCTGCTTACACATTTAACTCTTCTTTGTAAATCGAGATCCCTACTACATACTCCTCCAGACAAATGAAATTCTTCTCAAATTCCCTCGGAACAGCCATCAATTGTGAAACAAATCTGGAGCATCTTTTGCTGTAGCTCTCATCTTTCGCTGTAGCTCTCATCGATCATTTACATTTGGCGCCAATGTAACTAAGGTGAGAAAAACATGCAGCCAGGCAGGGACACAGACGTGGGATCTCTTCAAACTGTGCGAACACTCTACCGACTGAACTATCAGGCCCGCTTACACATTTAACCCTTTCCCAAACGACCAATTTTCGACTGTCCCAAATTGAAAGAGTTAGCAGACGACATTTCAAAATGTGTTGAAATTGAAAAATATTCTTCATATAGAGCAGAAAACCTTGTGGGAAAAGAAGAAGTTGCTCTTAACGAGCAATTTCTCCTCTTCCCACAATGTTTTCCAGAGTCGTCTGCAACAAAGTGGTTAAAGGTCATCATTGTTTGGTAATGGGCTAACTCTACCTAGTAAACTGAGATCCCTACTATACTTACACAAGAACACCAGTCTCATGTATGACCTTCACCTCCCGACCTACAAACACAAAGTACTGTGGGTCAACCTCAAGTTCACTTTCCCCAGCAATATCCTCCTTTGATCTGTAAGATGTCCCCTGAAAGGTAAAACAGCATGTTGGTATACTTATTTTATCTGTTATTTAATGTGAAAGGGTTTTAAATCATTAGCATATTAGTCATATTGCGATGGACACTTCATATAAATGATGGGGGAAGATCCCTCATCATAACTGCCCAAAAAGGCTGGTGAAAATGGGTAAGTCAGACCTTTCTTATCAAATATCTGATAGCACACAACACATCCTGACAAATGATGTTTCCCATAAGTCATAAATACTCGCTTTTCCTCATTGAATATATAATATTACATAATGAACTGTACTAAAACATAAATTGCTCTTAAAGAGCTATTTAACCTATTTTACAATGGTTTCTACTTATTATCACCAAATATGTATCTTTTCAACCACATTTGTGGGTTGTTTGCTGTTCCTTTCAATTTGGACTGGTCACAAATTTTTTTATTCTGGAGCAAATCAACCCATGTGAGTCAATTCTGTTCAAAGTCCTCTACCAGGTGAATCTCTCTGAACAAGTGACAGTTTATGACAATACTTAGAAAAAGTCTTGCAGATTAAATCACCAAGGTAGAGTCAACAATTCTATCAAACTTACAGACTCATCTGTTATGCGTATACGTATTTGATCCCCAAGGCTCAGTTTGTACAGGTGTGTATTGGCAGCCTTTTTAATGTCCGTCTTCTTCAGATCCTCAATGTAGTGTGCTTTCCCAGGATATGCCTGTAGAATGGAACCATCTGACTTCTTCTTCAAACAGATGATCTTCTCATCCCTGGAAAGGTTGGTAAACTCCACCTCGTTGTACATGAACGGGTCCAGGGGGATGCTGGGCTGTTTCTCCGCAGACCAATCCTCCGCATTTTCTTCCTTGTTACTCGAGGGCTTTACCTGGGTTTTCTCTTTCACGGTTTGATCAATAGATGTCATCATCAGAGAGTATGGTCGGAGTCTGGTTCGTATCCCCTGAAAATGCAGGTTATGAAAATGTGTAACTTTTAGCATCATCCACGGAATGTTTAGCCATGCCCAAATTAGGTGTTACCAATATTCATTTCATTTCATTTATAATAATCTTAATTGTAATAACATTTCAACATTTACAGTTAATCTACAATACTGATTAAAGAATCAACATTGTTTCATTGTTGTCTTGTCTTTTGTTGCAGAAGATATAAAACATTTCTTGCAATATCCTTTCATTTATATAACATTTAATGGCTGATTTCCAGACATTCAAATTTGATAGCGTAATGCACTGTTCAACCCTTTACCAAATGCCAAATTTCTTACTGTTCCAAATTGAAGGAATTTGCAGACGACATTTCAAAATGTGATTAAATTAGTAAATAATCTTCTGATAGGGTAGAAAACATAGTGGAAAAAGAAGAAATTGCTCTCAATGAGCAATTTCTCCGTTTCCACCAATGTTTCCCACAATGTTTTCGTCTGCAACAAACTGGTCACATGTCGTTATTGTTTGGTAATGGGTTAAGTAACAGTGGATCATATCCACTCAGTGATTGACAGTGTTTTTCAATGAATTTGTGTAATTCTTTTTTTTTTCTTTTCTAATAGAACCGTAAAATTACCCAGAGTTCCGCAGCACAGGAAACGCAGATTCCACAGTATTTACAGCCAGCTAGACTGGTTTGGCATTCACAGTCCCTGAGATACTCTGTAACCAGTCCATTCCATTTGCAGTGGTCTCCCTTGTCGATGCAGAGATTACACAAGGTGCACACACTCTGGTTCACTGTCTTAGTCTCCAGGGCGCGCCACTTATGCTTGCATCCAACTGAAACGTTGACTACAAAGAAAAATAAATAGTGATGAATAAAGTGAATTTCAATGATATAATAATTCTATCACTTGTTTGCATGTCATTCGATGGAAATAAACGAATTCCAAAGTTAAGTTTCTTAATTACATCATCTTTTCTTTCACACATAAACAGAAGATGACTGAACACAATGTGGCCTAAAGCAATGTAACAATCAATATTCAAACTGTGTTAAGCAAATATACCAAACCTTGGGATAACTGTAAATTGAGAGCATAAAGAAGATAAATTTGTTTGTTTTGCTGATAAATGCTGACAATATGCTATCAAACAGGCAGACATGATAATGATTATTATACACCTGGGGCCCGTTTTACTAAACAACTTACGGAAAATGTTTGCGTAAGTCATAATTGATTAACATGGATAATATCTTCAATGAAAGTACAATATTGCAATGTGACACGTCATTGGAAGCGTCTCGGAGAGACGATTCCAATGATGTGTTACTTTGCAATATTGCTTCGTCCAATATTGAAATAAGAGGAATTGTTGTTTTAGACTTACGCAAATCTTAAGCGTAAGCTGTTTAGTAAAACGGTACCCAGGGTAGCATTTTACTTAATGACCTAAGAATAGTCTTCATGTAAGGCAAAACTGACATACACATGAATAGGTTCTTACATTAAAGTTCAATACGGTCATGTGACCCTTCATTGGAAGCATCTCAGAGAGAAGCTTCAAATGATGTGTTACTTTGCAATATTGCTTATCTCAATGTTGAAGTAGGAATGGTGTTTTAAACTAACAAGTAAAATGGTGCCCTGGTCTTATAATCAAGGGTCAGTATAAACTTGAATGAAATGCTTCTCTATAAATGCATTTGTCAACATCAAAAGACCATTACCCATTCCTACTGGAACGTCTTTGGTAGTCATGGCAACTACATTTGACCTCCTTAAAAGGTCATCAACAATGTCTGTGAAGATGCAGAATACATTCCAGGTAAGGTCTTGAACGTAGGACTCTGTCTGTTTAGACATGGTCCTGTCCTCTTGAAGACTCGGCATGTAACATCTGGACTCTATGACCAGCAGAGTATCTCCTGTAATATAACACAGTTGGTAAGAGGGTATGGGGTTAACCCTATACTAAATGCCGAATTTTTTACTGTCCCAAATTGAAAGAGTTTGCAGATGACATTTCAAAATGTGATAAAAACGGAAATCAATCTTCCGATTGGGTGGAAAACATTGTGGGAAAAGGAGAAATTCTTCTTTTCCCACAATGTTTTCTAGAGTCGTCTCCAACAAGCTGGTCAAATGTCATCATTGTTTGGTAATGGGTAAAACCTTAGAATGCTGGGTAATTTTCTTTAAAAAAAATAGATTTTTGTGTCATCTGCTTTCCAAAACCTTAAAGCTTCATTTTGATGAGGAAAGAATCTCAGAGAAGCATATAAGTTAGATCACTGGCCAGCCACCAATTTACTTGGCAGCTGGCCTTGCTCTAAGCTGTTTGCATAATCATGAAGTCGGTTCCAGCACTGTAAGGGTTAAATAATGATAAGTATAAATAATGTCAGCAAAAAATGATCTACATTAACTTGCAGGTTCTCTTTAAATATGATAAAAAATGTTGGGATTCAACTACTTTTTTTTCCAGTAAAAATTTATCAGCTGTATGTTAAAAATTTCGAATATTGATGCTCCGCCTTTATCCTTACCTTTATCACCTGCATCCTTCAATATAATTGTCTGGACACACCCATTTTGATAGACCACGCCTCTTTCAGTAATCAGTAAATGTCGGCCATATCGGGTTGTGTTTGATATCACATGAGCCAGGATGTAGGCGGGAAATCCCACTGGAATGGTGTACGTCTGCTTCATCACAACAAAATCTGTCCTGTCCTTCAGGGGCAGAAAATCAGCCTGTAACGGAAATTATATCAACCCTTTACCAAACGCCAAATTTTTGACTGACCCAAATTGAAAGAGTTTGCAGACGACCTTTCGACATCGAAAAATAATCTTCTGATAGGGTAGAAACTGTTGGAGGAAAAGGAAAAATTGCTCGATTTCAATTTCTCCTTTTCCCACAATGTTTTCCTTTTCCCACAATGTTTTCCAGAGTTGTCTGCAACTAAGTGGTTAAATGTCTTTATTTTTTGGTAATGACTTAACCCTTAGAATGCTTAGAAATTTTCTAAAAATACATCTTTGTGTCGTCTGCTGTCCAAAACCTTAAATAACTGAATAATTTTGATGAGAAAAGATAATCAGAGTAGCAAATAGGTTAGATCGCAAGCCAGCCACCAATTTACTTGTTGTACTCAAATTAAAAATGAACAGCTAATATCATCGATCATATAAAATTATGGAGATCTTTAAGATAATCTTTGGATTAGGTGATACAATTTGATGTATGAACTGATTTAATCCTTTTTCTAATATTATGTATGCTTTATAAGGTACCAGAATCAAAGAGATTAAGAAATTCCTTATTTTGGGAAATTTCATCTTTTTTCAAAATAGTTTCTACCCAAAACCATAAACTAACTGTCATCTTTGATACTTAATGAATGTTGTCTGCTATTTTTTCATACTACATTTGTCTTCTGCAGGGTATTTTTTATTTTTATTTTGGACCAGCCACAATATCTCATATGAATCAATACAGTCATTAATTGAATCACAAAATGTCAAAAAGCAAGCTCTTTTGTTATATATATATCATGCAATTCACACTGCAAAGTAAGCAATTATCTACTTTTATTACCCCTTCCCTAATATCCTCTATAAAATGCAAATCTGTTCTTTAAAATATTTTCATATATAATTTAGATCAAAGCAACCTTAATAAAAGTAGCCCTTAACCTCTTATTCAATGATTACACATTCACTAGCAACAATCTAATCAAGCATTATGAAGAGTGAAGTGATTTTTGTGTTTAAAATGATTACTTATTTAATCACAATGATTCTGAAGATATTTAGAGAACGTTTCTTTTAGTTCACAATAATCAACTGTTTCATTTGAATCCATATATACATGTATTATGTGTAAAGATCATATGATATGTAGGATACCTTTCTCTTAATAACATTTGAATAAGCCTAGCCTAAGATATTAAAATGTAACTTCTTATTGGCTTACTTTGATCCAACACCAGCAGAAGACTTCAGAAATCACTGTGACCAAAGCAAATGACATGTTCATAATAACTAATGTCTCCATTTGTCACAATATTTTTCATTGCATACCTTTTGGATATTTTCCGTCACCAAAATGTCAAATTTTATCTCCAAATTCAATGATTTCATATCATGAGACATGCATCTTCGCATAAGCAGTAAAGCTCATTATTACAGGCATTATAAACCATTCTAGCCAATGAAATACTAGCATATATGTTTGCCTTACATATGATTAATATTCTGAAACAAAAAATAAACACAGATCACAACAACATGTGCAACAACATGGTCACCACTTTACCAAACTCACAGCACACAACATTTGACATTGAGGAAAAAACAAAAAATATAAACTGTAAAATACACCATAATTATGCATTCCAGGAAACACATTTTGACCCTAGGAAAAAATCCTTTCTTTTACTTAGTTTTAATTTAACCCATGGAGTAATGACCTTGATTTTTGAATCAAATGGTTAAGTAGATATCATTGGGGTTTAAGGTAACTGTAAATTTCATTTCGAGAGCAGGGTTTAATTTTGCACATGAACAAATTGACAAACTGGTGGCCTAAGAACAACATGCCCAATCACTCAATCCGATGCATTGAAAGCATTTTGATGTAAATGGTTAAGAAAAAAGAGCATATATCTTAGAGAAAATACATTTGTTGTGATACAGTGTATGGTTTTACAACACGGATAGAGTCATTGGTATGTTGCTTTCTCCTGTCAATCCATCGGGCATTATCTATTTCATATCAAATCCATCAGTAACCAACGACTGATTATTATACTGTAGATACATTTTACTAAATCTAATACATTATACAATAGAGTGATAAAATAAAACAGGTTTTAAATATGCATCAACAGGGTACTTACTGTTTTACAAAATATTTTTTGCTAAAAATGTGCGTAAGTTCAAAACAACATTCCTTATCATTTCAATATTGGGCTATTAGCAATATTGTATGGTAACAAATCATTGGAATTGTCTCACTGAGAAACTTCCAATAGTGTGCCACATCGCAATATTGTGTTTTCATTTAAGATACTATCCATGTTTATCAGTTTTGACTAACGCAATTTTGTTGTTTAGTAAAGCGGTGCCCTGTACTTGCTTGTATGATTTTTCTTTTAGCAACAAAAGTTTAACCCTTTACCAAATGGCAAATTTTTGACTGTCCCAAATCAAAAGAGTTTGCAGAAATCATTTCAAAATGTGATGAAATTGGAAAATAATCTTCTGATAGGGCAGAAAATATTGTAGGAAAAGGAAAAATTGCTCGTCATATGAAATTTCTCCTTTTCCCACTATGTTTTCCAGAGTTGTCTGCAGCAAAGTGGTTAAATATTGTTATTGTTTGGTAATGGGTTTAAGTAGTGTCTCAAATTTCTGTTAAGATTTTAAGCCCAAAAACGAAATAGGTATCAGGGAAAATGGGACAACTATACTAAATGTGAATACAGGGATAAATCATGCAATCTATGTGGATGGAATGGTTTAAAATGATGCAGCACATACAACCAATTAATCTATATCTATGTGGATGGAATGGTTTAAAATGATGCATCACATACAACCAATTAATCTACATCATTTATGGTACAAAACACCTGCAGCAAAGAATTGAACCCTTAGAATGCTAGGTAATTATCTAAAATTAGATATATGTGTTGTTTGCTTTCCAAAAATTTATATATCTTCCTAATTTTTATGGAGAAAGATACTCAGAGTAGCAAACAGGTTAGATCACAGGCCAGCCGCCAACTTAATTGGCGACTGGCCTGGATCTAACCTGTTTGCATAAGCCTTAAGTTGGTCCCAGCACTATAAGGGTTAGAACACATTCCCACAAAAAGGACAAATTGCTAGTTTAAGTAATTTCTCCTTTTGTCACAATTATTTCCTCCAAATTCCATAAAGAAAATAGTGTGATTAATCAATCATAAGTATTGTCTGCAGAAGTTTTTCAATGAATACAAGTATAATATAATCCAATACAAGGGAATATATAAACAAATTGCTTAGGTAGTTTAAACCTATTCATTAGCATTGACTGTAAAACAAGTTCTTACAACATAGATAAATCACTCTTGAGTCTGTTTCCTGGATACATAACCAGTACTCATGCTGAATGTCGTTTAATGAAAGATGGCAAGGCAGATCCAGCTACACAAAGAGTTCAAACCCACTTGCTTAATGGGGAATTGATCAAATAGGAAATCTCTCCTTATTCAAACAATTATATAACACATTTTGTTTTCAACCCTATAAATCAACTGATTCTTACAATCACATTCTTATTGGTCCACATTACCAACTACATGTATCAGTTTTCCACATCCAACCCAAGTACCAATGATGTATTCAAGAAGCAAAAATGAGAGTGATAAGTCTAAGTTGAAAGAACTTGTTCCACAAATAATGTAAAAGTTTGAACCATTCGTAGCATTCAAACCTACAACCCTTGTGTCATGATACCAACTCTGTACCTATGGAGTACAATCCTTGCCTATTTTACGTTTCATGCTTGCAGTGCTTTGAAAACTATACAATTAATTCTAGATTGTTGGTATTAGTTAGAATTGTCTCAATGAGGCGACTCTAAAGAGAACCCTCAATATAGGGTTAAGGCAATACATAAAGAAGAAGCACATGAAAATGTTTTGTAATGACCTCTTTTCCGGAAATTTACAACCAAAGAAATCAAAGTAGCAACAAATTGACTAAAGTATAAAATATGCTTTATCATTAATTGTTCCAATTTAATCACAAGAAAGGATGGTTCAACATGATTATGGATCACTTTGTCCTATTGATCTAGTTTAAATCTATGTTGATACCAGTCCCTTATTTGTAAATGGGGTAATAGATTAAGTCACTAAGCCACCATATATAGCACATTGTACATACCCATTGATTTTCTACCAGCTGAAACAATGTAGGATAGTTGTTAATACTTATAAATGATAAACTAACAATACAGAGTGTTGCTTTACTGGATTACGGAAGATTTGAGGTAGGTAAAAGTTTCAGAGCATTTGAAAACATTGTGATAAAATGGAAATTATATATACCTTATGTAAGCAATTTTGGACCAGAAAAAACAAAAGGAGATATCACTCATAACCTCACTAATTTCTTCTAATTAAACAATGGCCTTTTCCCAATTTATCCTGTCACTAGTGCCATTTTAACAATGGCCTTTTCCCAATTTATCCTGTCACTAGTGCCATTTTGGGACCGATAACTAGGTACCTTATAACATTTGTGATATCCGGCACTAACTGTGTAACACATGCACCTGACGAATCATGACGTCATAAGAACGAAATGACGTCATATTTACATCATTCTCTACTTATTTTTTTTCTTTTTTTTCTCGTGTTTTATTATTACATCTTGTTTGTTTGAAATACATAAAGGTAACAGGATAAATAGAATAGAAAGTTGGTGTCTTTGAATGGGAAAAGTTATCGGGCTCGGCCTCGGAATATTATCCGTTTCGCCTTCGGCTCACCGGATAATATTCCTAAGCCTTGCCCGATAACATTAACGATTCACAACACCAACCATCTATTCTCTATATCATTTAAAATAATGTTTGACCCTTTCTTGTCATTCACTGTTGCTCTCAATTTCTAAGTTTGGAAAAACATTGAAATAACATTTTTTCGTCAACTTCACTAATAATCAATTGTGATGTATTTATGGAAATTATTACAACTCCAATAATCTTAAATTTATTCAGTGGCAGAATACTTGTAAAAGGGGAAGCATTGCTGTTTGCTAATATTTTGCATAGTTCAGTCATATTGCAAATCTCAGTTTATGAGTGATGGAGGACGACCACAAGCTAAACGTCTCACGATGACTTAGTCAAGCTGGGTAGAAGCCTTGGTATTTTTAAGTCAGCTGGGAGAGTATCTCTCTTGAAAATAAAAAATCTATCGCTTTCATGAATTAGACCCATGGAGAGGGGGGCCATGTGATTTGAAGCTCTGTACCATAGCCACAAGGCCATGGAAGCCATAGGAACAGCATTGATTAACCCATTACCAAACAATAACAACATTTTACCACTTTGTTGCAGATGTCTCTGGAAAACGCAGTGGGTAAAATAGAAATTGCTTGTGGCGAGCAATTCCTCCTTTTCCCACTGTGCTTTCAGCCATATCAAAAGATTATTTTCCAATTTCATATTATTTTGAAATGCTGTCTGCAAACTCTTTCAATTTGGAAGAGTCGAAAAATGATGTTTGATAAAGGGTTAACAGAGAGAATTGTACCTACCATAGACACTGGTGGAGTTGACAAGTTCTGATTGATCACATAAACAGTCTGCTCATCATCTACACTGGATCGCACACATCGTAATGGTATCACACCAAACACCTTCTCTATCACAACCTTCAAAAAATCCATCTGCAAAATAGTATTTGTACATTTTTAAAAAAAAGGTAGACCAGTCAGTTCTCTTCAAAATAATAATTCAACAAAAACCACATAATCAACTAACTATCACAAGCATCAAGTTTTCACCTAAATACATCTTATACCAGTACCAAATGCCAAATTTTCGACTGTCTCAAATTGAAAGAGATTGCAGGAGACATCTCAAAATATGATAAAATTGAAAACTAATCTTCTGGTAGAGAAGAAAACATTGTGGGAATTAGAGAAATTGCTTGTTAAGAGCAATTTCTCTTTTTCCCACAATGTTTTTCAAAGTTGTCTGCAACAAACTGGTCAAATGTCGTTACTGTTTGGTAATGGGTTAAAGGATCCATAAATATCATCAAACACTTAATTTGTTCTATCAGAACAACACAAAAGAACTTTTCTAATGCTTTGCATGTATAACAAATTCATGTTGCAAAATCTAACTTGCATGTTTCTAAAAAGTCTGAACATTTTGATAAAAATTGGTGACACTAATTCTTCACAAATATGTTAACTTCATCAAATTTCCTGGTTAATTACCAGAGTTTTATTAATATAAACTGAACTGTTAGCCAATATTTCAACTTTATACTAAAGGAATCATTTTCTTCCTTATCAAAATGATACTCGATTAATTCATTTGAAATAACAAACAATAAGTGCTTTTTACATGACATCCATCTCTTATTTCAAGGTTCTATTGTAACGAACCGAGCAAATGAACCTCTCAAAGACGCATACACATCTGATCAGTGAAAAACACTGTCA
This sequence comes from Cerastoderma edule, assembly GCA_947846245.1. Classification (NCBI taxonomy): domain Eukaryota; kingdom Metazoa; phylum Mollusca; class Bivalvia; order Cardiida; family Cardiidae; genus Cerastoderma; species Cerastoderma edule. The sequence goes on along the minus strand of OX401408.1, from coordinate 36,191,877 downwards.
TACACTGAGCGGTTGCGTTGTCTATATATATACCAGCATGTTTTCTACAACAATGCATTAGGTTCCCTTATTTGCAAAAACGTTCAACAAACGTTACATAACTCCCACCTCCGAGAAGACTTGTCTCGAGTCTTGGCCCTTGGGAAAAACGTGGTGAAGGCAACTAGAAGAAGAAGTCTTCATCCCAATGCTGCCACCAATGTAATGAACCAAGCAAATAAATCCAACCTTAAGGGGAAATGCCATTATCTCATCATTTAAGGCGAAATTATTTCTAAAGCCCATTTCTGAAATATTTATCATGGAAATCGATAGGAATTGTGTTTTTACCCTTCTTCGTGGTTCATTCTTTCAAAATAACCTTTGCATTTCCTTCTAAAGTCTTATTTAAGAGAAAGTTCTCCCTAAGTGTTTCGCCTTAAATACAGCACTATAAAATGTCCCCTTATGACGGTCTCTAACTATAAAACATACATAAAGGAGAACAATGGAGAAGACTTTTAGATTAAACTTTTGAAATACTTCTATGATAAGCTAATTCTAATTATCTTAGACCAATTGCCAAATATATTATGCATTTACTATTTACGGAACCGTGTATTAATCACCTGTTTGGCAAAAACAGAAACATGTATTATACATTTATTTGAAGCATTGTCTTTGAAGTTACCTCCCTTTTTACTAGGAAATAACATTTATTGGTACCTATACATGGTATGCAGTGTTATAAACATAAATGTTATTCATTTAAATTTATATCAATTTCAAGTTTATTTAAGACATCATTGTTGATTACTGTAATAGGACATGTAATGTTAATAAATATTCCAATTTTTGGAATTGTTAAGTTGAATTTGATGTACTACTCCTGGTATAATGTATTTATTACGTATGGTATAAAACAATGACTTTAATGATGCCCTCCAATTCCTATTTGCCGTTGTCTAACAGTCCGTCCGTCCGAGCAGACAAAGCGCTACGTAGGCAATTAAATATTTTACATTGCGTGAACATGAAAATGCTGTCCGCTAAATTAACAGACAAACAGGGACCATATTTTTCGCTCAAGCTACGATGTACAAAAACAAATGGGAAAGGAAGAGATACAAGTGTTAACCCTGGTCATCACCAGCGATTAACATTTATCCAGTAAAATGTTGATAAAAAATAATCTATATCACCATCGAATGCTTGCATTTCAAAGAAAGGACTTTCCGTAATTTATCTCAACATTCACTTTCTTTATTCGTAATTAGAATGCACTTAAAACCATTCTTGATATTCAACTTAATTTTGAAATAATTTGTTAATGTGAAACATTTTTAAATGATGCATTTCATAATGATGAATTTAAAATACGAAGTTATGATATGTTTCGAAGGGATAGAAGGGATTTGCCTAGAAGTTGTTTATTTCAAACAATCACCCTTTCTTATGAATTATGTATAGAACATCATAGTCCACAAATGAATGGAAAGATAAAAAAGAAACTTAGAAATTTCAAACAGAACATGACTTGAAAGCGTTATCTAACACTTATTACTACAAATTACAATATATATATATATCCACATTATGCCTCTATAATAGCAGAGTAACATCAAATGTTCACCTTAAAGGACACCTTATTTAATCAATCTTAATTTATAATCCAGCAAGGAAGACAAAATAAAGAAACGTCATCAAGCTATGTTGAGTTCAAATGATGAGCATTTTATTGAGAAAAAAACCAAGTCGTTTTAATATGTTTCTGTTATATGCGGCATACTATGGAATCTCCCAAAAAAGAGCTAGGAAATAGTTCTTTGCCAATAGAAACTGCACAGGGAAAATATGCCATTATCGGGAATTAAACTTCCAGGTCGTCAGGTCGCAGATTAATTTCGTTTTTATAAGCGTATTTAAAATATTTTTAATTTTCAACCATGACGAAATCAATGTTAGATGCTTGAATTGAATATTTACATGATACGGCCAGCCATTATCTCAATTAAAGAGTCCCCTGCTAAAGTGCATTGGCACAAATCTTGTCAATAATAATCACAAGACAGTTTCATATTGATAGTGTGTTTTTCAATAATCAGTAGTCTTCCCAACACCAATCTCTCCGTGTTTTTTTTTATTCGACTCAGAATTGAGATTGATTGAATTATGTATCACTTAAGGCGAACAATCACTTTTCAAATCTGCTATTAAAGAGGCATAAAATACATATGAGCGTATGGTTTGTCAGACATTGTAAAGAGAACTCATTTCATAGTATGTGTTGTATCAAAGCACTGCCCTACAATCTTAAATTATCAAATTTACCTATTACAATAATTTGATTATATTGCATAAGTTTGCATTAGCAATATTAAGTTTCACTAATGCCAATCAAATAGTTGACCGATTAGATTAGTTTAACATGATTTAGAAAACACATGAACTAATAAGAGCACATCACTTGGATTACTTTCGTACAAAAACGTCAAATCGTTGTAAAATATTGTCGTGCAGAATGCATACAAACGGTGAACGAAGTAATAGAACTTATGGAATGGAATTTAAGATTTAGTTAAATCATCACTTAAGGCGAACAAATCAACTTTTAATATGTTTTAAGTAAGGTATCTTCTTGCTTGATATAAAGAAATGAAGTGTTTAAAAGTTTTGTGTTGTTGAATTTTCTAAAAAAAACATAGGACGTTGTTTTTATTGCCTGTGATTTTTCAGTAGACTAAGTATTCAGCTTTATTGAATAAGATATCACTTTAGGGGGAACAATGAATTTCCGTTCTTCTATTACTTAGAGATTCATCCTATGCATAAATGTGTGAGGTTTGCAATATTATGATAAATGGAACAGTTTTTAAAGTACCATTTAGAACAAAAGCTTTGTTTTTTAATCGTCAGTCATCATATTCTAGGACAACAATTTGGTTTTATTGCATGGGTTCAAAGTATGCCAGAAAATATCATTTAAGGCGAACCATTTCAATTTTGGTTAATGAAATGATTTAAGCATTATTTAGAAAAGACATGTTTAGAGCGAGCATATTTTTGTAATTTCTTTCGTAGGAAGAAGTCATTTCGTTTTAGCGTTTTGTCATACTTATTGCAAATGAAATGGTGAGCAATGCAATATCACTCAATGCAAACAATTGCTGTTTATAGAGTTTAAGTTTAAATATCACTTAAGGCGAACATTTTAACTTATGATACGTTTCAAGACAGGCATTTTGTTGGCAGATGAGCTTTTTATTCAATTGGGCTTTTATTTATTAAAGACAATGTTTTAAAATCCTAAGTTAATTTGGAATTAATCTGAAACCAGAGGATAAAAGTTCAATTTCAGTGTGTAGCATATTTCTCCAGTGTGTCACTAGACTCCGAATATATCATGTCTCTTTAAAAGCAAATTCGAAATCTGAATGTTCGCCTTAAGTGATACTCATTTGGTTTTTCTTCTTTCCGTGTCCACTAAAGATAACACATGAAGATATTATGTTGAGAAGATAAGTTACATAATCGAAAATGGTTTTTTTTCATTATTAAAACAGTCTTATAACTATACTTTACAATAATAAGGACATTGCGGTGCTATAACATGACTCTTATTGACAATCGACAGTCTTTTTCACGTTCAAATTCTAGCCAAGCATCTAAAATTAAAGACCCGATATCACCACCTGAATGCATGCATTTCAAAGAAAGAACTTCCCGTAATTCATCTCAACATTCATTTTCTATATTCAAACTAAGAATGCACTTAAAATCATTCTTGATAATCAACTTAACTTTGACACATTTTGTGAAACGTTTAAAAATGATACTTTTCTAAATGATGAATTGAAAATACCAAGTTATGATATATTTCGAAGGGATAGAAAATGCCATAGTGGGGGTATACTTATCCTTATTAAAGATGACTTGCCAAACGATCATCGTGAGGATTTGATGAAAGACAGCTTGAAATAATTTGCCTAGAAGTTATAAATTTCAAACAAACACCCTTTCGTCTGTGTTATGTATACACCACCATCGTCCACAAATGAATGGATAGATAAACAAAACTTAAAGATTTCAAAATGAGCATGACTTGAAAGCATTATCTTACACCTATTACGACAAAATACAATATTTATCCACAGTATGTCTCTATAATAGCAGAGCTATATCAAATGGTCGCCTTAAGTGACATCTTATTTGATTAACCTTAATTTCTACTCCAGCAAGAAAGACAAAATAAAGAAACGTCATCAAGCTAGGTTGAGTTCAAATGATACTATTTTTTAAAGATAATATAAGTCGTTTTGATATGTTTCTGCTATGATCGGCCTACATTGTAATCCTCGAAAACAGAGCTAGGCAATAGTATATTGCCCATAGACACTACACAGTGATGATATGCCATTGTCGGGAATTAAACTAACCTCTCGTCCGGTCTCAGATTTATTCCGAATAAACTCATGGTTTTAAAACATAAAAATACTTCTATTTTTTAACCAATTTTTGATGCTTAAATAGAATCTTAACATGATAAAGACAAGCTGTTGGCCCAATTAAAGAGTCCTCTGCTAAAACGCATTATCCAAAAAATTGTAAATAAGAATCACAAGACAGTTTCCTATTAAGACTATGTTTTTCAATAATTAATAGTCTTCACATCACAAATCTCTCAGTGTTTTTTCTTTATTCGACTCAGAACTGATATTGATTGAATTATGTATCACTTAAGGCGAACAATTACTTTTCCAATCTGCTATTAAAGAGGCATAACATACATATGAGTGTATGGTTTGTCAGACATTGTAAAGAGAACTCATTCCATAGAATGTGTTGTATCAAAGCACTGCCCTACAATCTTAAATCATCAAATTAACCTATTACAATAATTTGATTATACTGCATGAATTTTCAATAGCAATATAAAGTATCACTAATGCCGAACAAATAATTGACCAATAAGATTCGTTAAGCATGGTTTAGAAAACACATGAACTAATAAGAGCACATCACTTGAATTACTTTCGTACAAAAACGTCAATTCGTTGTAAATTATTGTCGTGAAGAATGCATACAAACGGTTAACGAAGTAATAGAACTTAAGACAAATAAAATGAATTTCAGATTCAGTTAAATCATCACTTAAGGCGAACAAATCAACTTTTAATATGTTTTAAGTAAGGTATCTTCTTGCTTAATGTAAAGAAATGAAGTGTTTAAAAGTTATGTGTTGTTTGAATTTCCTAAAACACCGAATGATGTTGTTTTTATTGTCTGTGATTTTTCAGTAGACTAAGTATTCAGCTTTATCAAATAAGGTATCACTTAAGGCGAACCACTGAATTTCCGTTCTACTATTAGAGATACATCCTATGCATAAATATGTGAGGTTTGCATTATCATGATAAATGGAACGCTTTTAAAAGTACCTTTTAGAACAAAAGTTTTGTTTTTTAATCATCAGTAATCATATCCTAGGAAAACAATTTGGTTTTATTGCATGGGCTCAAAGTATGCCAGAAAATATCACTTAAGGCGAATCATTTGATTTTTGGTAATTTGGTAATGTTCGCCTTAAGTGACATCTTATTTAATTAACCTTAATTTCTAGTCCAGCAAAAAAAGACAAAATAAAGAAACCTCATCAAGCAAGGTTGAGTTCAAATGAAATTTTTTTAAGATAATAATAATTCGTTTTAATATGTTTCTGCTATATTCGGCCTTCATTTCAATCCTCGAAAACAGAGCTGGGCAATAGTTTTTTGCCCATAGACACTACACAGGGAAAATTTGCCATTATCAGGAATTAAACTTCCTGATGGATAGTCCTGCTTCAGATTCATTCCGATTAAACTAATGATTTTAAAGCATAAAAATGCTTCTATTTTTTTTTAACCAATCTTAGATGCTAAATAGAATCTTAACATGATAAAAACAAGCTGTTGGCCCAACTAAAGAGTCCTCTGCTAAAACACATTATCCAAAATATTGTAATAAATAATCACAAAACAGTTTCATATTAAGACTATGTTTATCAATAGTTAATAGTATTCACACCACAAATCTCTCCGTACTTTTTTTTCTTCGAATCAGAATTGTATCACTTAAGGCGAATTGCTGTTTATAGAGTTTAAGTTTAAATATCACTTAAGGCGACCATTTTAACTTATGATACGTTTCAAAACAGGCATTTTGTTGGCAGATGAGCTTTTTATTTCATTGGGCTTTTATTTATTAAAGAGAATGTTTTAAAATCCTTAGTTTATTTGAAATGAATCTGAAACCAGAGGTTCCAAGTTCAATTCCCATGTATAGTATATTTCTCCAGTGTGTCACTATTCTCCGAATATATTATGCCTCTTTAATAGCACATTCGAAATCTGATTGATCGCCTTAAGTGATACTATTTCGGATTTCTTTCCTTTTCTTGTCCACTAAAGATAACACATGAAGATATTATGTTGAGAAGATAAGTTACAATAATGAAAGCAGATGTTTTCTTTATTAAATCCGTCATATAAGTATACTTTACAATAATTCGGACAATGTGGTGATATAAAATGACTTTTATTGGACAATCGCACTGAAATTAGCACTGTTAATAGCTTTAAGACACAGAATAATGAAATGAAGAGAGGAAGCAATCTTTTTATATCTCTTATCTATGTCTCTGCTCATGCACACTAAAGATGATTTGCTATACGATCATCGTGAGGATTTGATAAAAGACACCTTGAAATAATTTGCCTAGAAGTTATTTATTTCAAATAAACACCCTTTCTTCTGTGTTATGTATACACCACCATCGTCCACAAATGAATGGATAGATAAGAAGAAACTTAGACATTTCAAAGAGAACATGACTTGAAAGCATTATCTAACACCTATTACGACAAAATACAATATGTATCCACAGTTAGCCATTATGATAGCAAAGCTATATCAAATGGTCGCCTTAAGTGACATCTTATTTAATAAACCTTGATTTCTAGTCTAGCAAAAAAGACCAAATAAAGAAACCTCATCAAGCTACGTTGAGTTCAAATAATAATATTTTTTTAAGATAATGATAATTCGTTTTAATATGTTTCTGCTATATTCGGCCTACATTTTAATTCCCAAAAACAGAGCTGGGCAATAGTTTTTTGGCCATAGACACTACACAGGGAAGATATGCCATTATCAGGAATTAAACTTCCTGATTGATAGTCCTGTTTCAGATTCATTCCGAATAAACGCATGATTTTAAAACATAAAAATATTTCTATTTTATTAACCAATCTTAGATGCTTAAATAGAATCTTAACATGATAGAGACAAACTGTTGGCCCAATTAAAGAGTCCTCTGCCTAAACACATTATCCAAACTATTGTAATAAATGATCACAAGACAGTTTCATATTAAGACTATGTTTTTCAATAGTTAATAGTATTCACACCACAAATCTTTCCGTATTTTTTTTCGACTCAGAATTGATATTGATCGAATTATGTATCACTTAAGGTGAACAATCACTTTTCCAATCTGCTATTAAAAAGAGGCATAAACTTCATATGAGTGTAAAACCTACATAAAGGAGAACAGCGGAGAAGACTATGAACTTACACTTTTGAAATACTTCTATGATAAGCCTATTTTAATTATCTTAGACTACTTGGCAAATATTACATGCATTTGCTCTTTAATGAACCGTGTATTAATCACCTTTTTGGCAATAACAGAAAAATATATTATAAATTTATTAGAAGCATTATCTTTGGAGTTACCTCTCTTTTTTACTAATACATTTATTTGTACCTTTACATATTATACAGTGTTATGAATGTGAAATGTTGTTCTTTTAAATATACACTAATAAATACACAATCTTAATATTGTAGAATATTGTGACATGACATGTAATGAGGATAAATACTCCTATTTTCGGGATCGTTTAGTTGTAATTGATGTACAACTCTTGGCATTATCTATTTATTGTATATGGTATAAAACTACGACTCCGGATTGTATGATCCCCCCCCCCCAGCCCTATCTGCCATTGTGTAACAGTCTGTCCGTCCGAACAGACAAAGCCCTTCATATATAATATATAGCTATATAACATATACATGAAAATACTCTCCAGAGCGATAACCAAAGAAACAGACACGCATGTCTTGCTCAAACTACTAAAACAACAAGTTGGAAAGGAACAGATACCAGTGAAATCCCTGGTCATCAACAGCGAACTAGATTTATCCAGTAAACATTTATCATTAAAATTAATCCAAATCACAACCTGAAATCATGCACTTCAAAGAAAGGACTATCTGTAATTCATCTCAACATTCACTTTCTTAATGATATTCGACTTAGATGAACATTCTTGATAAACAACTTATCATTGGCTTATTTTGTTTATGTGAAACAATTTTAAATGATACATTTCATAATGATGAATTAAAAATACCAAGTTATAATACATGTCGGAGGGATAGAAAATACCATTGTGGGTAATAATTATGTTCGCCTCAAGTGACACTTAATTTAATCAAGTTTTAATTTCTATTCCATCAAAAAGACAAATTAAACAAACGATATCAAGCTAAGTTGAGTTCAAATAACAATACGTTTTAATATGTTTCTGTTATATTCGGCTTACTTTGCAATATTCTAAAACAGAGCTAGGAAACATCATTTTGCCCATAAATACTACACAGGAAAATTTGCCATTATCGGGAAATAAACTTCACGGTGATCCGGCCTCAGATTCGTTCCGAATACCCTCTTTAATTTAAAGCAGAAATACATACTTTATTTTTTTAACATGATGGTATCAATCATAGATGCTTAATAGAATTTAAACCTAACAAAGATCAGCACCATTCTCAAACAAAGAGTCCATTTCTAAAACAGATCTTCAACAAAGAATTAAACTAAATTCATAAGGCTGTTCAAATTTATACTATGTTTTTCAATAATAAGTAGTTTTCAAACACAATTCTCCCCTGTGCTGTTTACCTCGACTCAGAATTAATTTTGATTGAATTATGTATCACTCAAGGCGAACAGTCATAATTCCAATCGGCTATCAAAGAGGAATAGCATGCATATGGGTGCATGGTTTGCCACAACATTGTAAATATAACTCATTTTAAAAGTCTCCGCTGAATAAAAAAAAATCCTTTGACATCTCAAGTTATCAACTTAATCTATGACACTATTTTGCTTATATTGCTTATATTGCATGACTTGCATCAGCAAGAAAAAGTATCACGTATGACAACCAATTAAATATGTGATGAGTTAAGCATGGTTTAGAAAACACATTAATTAATACGAGCATATCACTCTAATTACTTTCGTGGAAAAACGTCTATTCGTTGTAAAATATTGTCTCGCTAATTGCATATGTAATGATAAGCAAACTTATAGAACTTAAGAAAAAAAATAATAACTTTTGATGTGTTAAAAGATATGTATTTTCTTGCGAAATAAAAAAAAATTATGCTTTAAAATCATGAGTGTATTTGGAATGAATCTGAGAGCGGACGATCGGAAAGTTGAACTCCCGATAGTGGCATATTTTGCAATGTCTAGTATCTATGGGCAAAATACTATATCATAGCTCTGTTCTTGAAGATTAAAAAGAATGCCAAATATAACAGAAATATGTTAAAACCACTTTTTAATTAAAAACAGAATTATCGCTTGAACCCAATATAGCTTGATCATGTTATTTCATTTTGTCTTTTTGCTGGACTAAACATTAAGATTGAGTGAATAAGATGTCACTTAAGGCGAACATTTGATTATGCTCTGCTATTATAGAGGCATAATATGGAGATATAGTGTACTTTGTCATGATTATTGTTTTATAATATTTTAACGTTTTGTTTGTTTGAAATTCCTTAAACACCGTATGCTGTTTCTATTGTGTGAGATTTGTTTGATTCAGTTGAGCTTTATTGAATTAAGTATCTTTTGAGGCGAACTATTGGACTCCCGCACTATTATTAGAGAGGCATCCTATGTATGTATGTGTGAGGTTTGCATTATCATTATAAACATAACGCTTTTAAAAGTGCCTTTAGATACAAAACTTTGATTTGCAATCGTTAAGTAATCATGCCCTAAGACAGCAAACTGTTTTATTTGTATGACTTCAAAGTATGAAGAAAGTAACGGCGAACCATTTGGGTTTTGGGCAATAGGATGGTTTTAGCATTATTTAGATAAGACATGGGCGAGCATATTATTCTAATTTCTTTCGTAAGAAAGAATTATTTCGTTTTAACGTATTTTCATGCTAATTGCAAATAAGATGGTGAGCAAAGTAATATCACTTACTAGTAATGCGAACAAATGGTTTTATTGATTACAGTTTAGATATCACTTAAGGCGACCACTTTAACTTATGATACATTATAAAGCAGACATTCTCTTGGTAGATGAACTGTTTTGTTTTTAGATAGTTTTTTCTTATTAAAGAGAATGTTTCAAAATCATGAGTCTATTTTGAATAAATCTGAGACCAGAGGATTCAAGATGTATTCCCGTTTGTAGCATATTTCTTCAGTGCATATCTATTATCACAACACATTATGCCTCTTTAATAGCAGGTTCGAAATCTGACTGTTCCCCTAAAGTGATACTTCATTCGGTAAATTCCATGTCCAGTATAGATAACATATGAAGGTTTTATGTTGAGTGGAGAACTGATAACTCTTAGACAGAGTTTTTGTATGAAACAGTCTTTTGACTTATTTTACAATGAGTTTGACAATGTGTTAATAGGAATTGACTCTTTCCGTTAAGACAATCGATGGTTTTTATCACGTTTATATTTTATCCAACCATCTAAATTAACCCCATCATGGATGTGTTGTAGAAACAGTTCTAAGCCAGAGATTCAATTCCATGCCAACTCAAGATATGTTAAAGTTCTCATAATAATAACGACACAAACTAGACATAGATATGCATAAAATGCCTTTCTCATGACAAAACAAAGAAACAATCGCGTTAATTGTAATGCTTTTGTTTCATGATCAGTTTGCAGTAAACCATTACAGGAATTATGGGCTTTGGTCTCATGACTTAAAGGCACTTTATATTTAGTTATCATGACAAATGTGGAAACGGATTTCCCTTTTTATGTATAAAGCAGTAAAAGTCCCTTTCTTTTACTTAGGTGTGTTTTTGTTTCATGCTCTAATATCAACACCTAAAATTAAAATCAGTGGCATCAGGTTGCGATCGTTACAAATGACTTATTTGTAATTCTTAACAGACTTAAGATTTTAAAGCATTAGTTTCATATTAAATACTGCAATCTTAAAATGAAGTGGGTCTACAAGGGAAGGTCCGTAATCTTTAAAATAATCGTGTCTGTGGTGTTAAGTGTCGTATATGATTACCAACAATGAAATAATAACTCCTGGATTGTCGACGTAGGGGTCATTATAATATTTTTATATATCGATGATGACCAGAACGATATTCTTTTTGAATATTCAACGGATATGCTCCAACCGTTCGGTTAGCATCGGATCTTATCGTGAACAGTCGCATGGCAGCCATGGGGAGTGAAACAGCGGGTCTCCCTTTTTCTATACCTGGCAACTACTATACATGCACTATATGCTATTTTCGACATTTGGGTATGGCTACACCTTACACTTTTAAAATACAAATTGAAACTAAAAAGGGTATGGCAAAACAATTGTTGAAAACCATACGCTACAAATGCGTCTAAATGAGCCTTCATTTCACTGTACAATTGCATTTTGAGATAACTTTGGTGTAGGTATTAAAGATTCGATAAATTTCAAAGATAAAAGGTTCGGGAGCCATTTATTCAGTTTTTAGTACATACTCTTATATATTACTTCACACATTCCTCAAATGACACCAGTTCTTCAGTGACTTTTTCATAAGAATAGCATACCTATACAAATTCATTGCTTTTATCGTACTCTATAAAAATGCGCCCATTGTAGACCAGTTCTCTTTAAAGATACTCTCTCAGAGATCCAGATTTTAACATTTTACAATAAATTGTCTTCTACGGTAAAAATAACAACACAAATTTCTAGATTAACTAGATGTGTGACAACTTCCCAACCCTTATCATAACTATACAAAGAAGATCTAGAACTTTAAAATCGCAGATATCTAAGACCGTTTAAACGGGTTTATAATGTAAACAACGATCTTAACTTAGAACAAGAGCCGATATCTTTAGATACCGTTGTCAAGTAGATGGGTATAGTCCGTACGAGATGGAATGTGGCCAATTGTCTTGACCAAGATTAACAAGAAATTGTGAGAAAAGAAGAGAACTTATCGAATAAAATCTTTTTACATTGTTAATGTATGGTTTTACCTAAAAGAGAATGAAAGTTCATGAATATGTGTTTGTCTGTCTGTGTGTGATTAGCATTAAAGCAGAATCTTATGTTCAGTCTATAAATGTGTTGAAAGTACCCAATTATTTTGGTGAGTTTGATAGGATGTATAGATTAAAATAGAGCTGGTTTTTCTACAACTAGTTCATTCATATAAAGTTTCGTCCTATTTCAATGATTCTATGCCAGAATTATTCTTTTACAATCGTCCGTATTTAGAACATGTGTCCTTGCTTGGTCGGGAAACATCAATATGGTAATATTTACCAAGTTTGGGAAAGTATAGAGAGAAAAGTAGGTAAGATATTGACTTACAACTTTTTTCATTGTAGGGTCTAATTCAATATAGATAAGGGAGAGGTCTTATAGTTACGTTATATTTGTATGTCCGTCTGTATGAGGCGTTATTCGTGACCACGATTTTCCCGCTTAAAAGCCCTGAAAAGGCGGAAAAGGTGTGGTATTTAATGTATGTTCGACACCCTATGCGGATAGTTATTATGCTTCTATTCCTAAAACGTTTAAGTATTCTGTTAGTAGAACTCATGCAGAAGACGATAATAAGTGATATATTACGATATCTTTGTTCGTCTGTCCGAACGAGAGTGACGATGGTTTTGGAAAACTGAAAATTGATTGTAGGTGGTCGTACGGACAGATATCCGGACAATGTTCAAGGTCTGATAATAATTTCAAAATACTTTTTCGAAAGTCTCATGATGTTGCACTAACGTTTAGAAGTTAGTTCCAATTGATATATCTTATAATAATGCGAAATATTATTTTAGGAAAATGGGGTAAAAGTGTCGGAATGTTTTGAAAATTTCCTATCTTGGCGATTCTTTTTTTTTGGAATGTTTTTTTTTTAGACAGAGAGACATAGGAACGTGTATGAACATTGTTTCTGCAATTCTCTTATATATTGGCTACATGATTAGATGAAAATCGAGATTGTATTGAGTATACTGATTTTTTAATGAATATTATTCCACCCGTAAACCCGTATTTTGGGGGTAGTTTGAGCAAAGAAGTAGAGTAAGAATATTGACTGGCAATGGGTTGAATGTGTTGGTGGAAACAATTTAAATGTATTGTTATTGAAGCATAGGAAGTGAGCTATTACAATATATACACATAGTAGTAATATTTGCAATATTAATAATGTTAAAGCCTTTTAAAAAAAGGAAAGTTTGACGTTTTTCTTTCTTAGACCGCAATTCTAAGGCGTTTCAGACTGTTTTTTGAAGGAACTTACAGCCAGACGCATTGATAAAGAATTAAGCTGAGACACGGAAATGAAATTAAATGAAGTTATTACAAAATCAGATAATGCAAGGCTATATTAAGGGTAGATAAACACTTAAAACGTGCATCATATATGATTTGATAATAATTTGAAAAGGGGAAAAAACGGGGAAAATTGACGGGAAAAAGTTCTTTTTTGCCAATTTTGTGTCCATTCAAATTGTTTTTAGGACAGACAGTCGAACGATCCCAATCTTAATATACCTGGATAGAAAGCATAGATGAGTATAACATAAGACCAGTTCCGGAATGTTAAGGGTTGAGATGTCTTTTTATGTGTTTTTTTTGCAGATATTTGCGAAATCTGTGATACTTTGTGTCACTTTAGGAGGGTGGGAAATCTGTCTCACAATGTATTAAATACTTGGATGGGAATGAATTAAACATAGAGTCTTGAGATAAGGAAAAGGAGAATCAAGTTCTGAAAATGAAATGTTGAATTTTGCATCAGTTTCGATTTAATGGGTGTTTGAAAATAGGCGAAAATGGACGAATAGTGCAAAAAAGACGTCAAAAGAGCTTAATTATCTTTCTATTAAAGCTCTTTTTTCATGAAGTTTTCTTTAAAAAGGAGCATTTGTAATATCGTAACTAGACGTAAAAAGCCGAGAGTGACTTCTGGGTTTTAAGATTGTTTAAAGAAGAAAAATGGAAGAGGGACCAGGTTTTCGGGGCAAGTCAAAACTTGAAAGAGGTTGCTGAAGAAAAGAACTTGCCTAAAACGTTTGGGAACGGTCTGTTATATAATTCGAGCTTTAGTAGGCAAAATGTTAAGACCAAAACGGAGTCATTTTTTTGTAAAAGAAGCAGTGAAGTTATGTCCATTTTGAGTTCTACAAATGATGTTATAGGGAATATATAAAAGGGTACAAAAATATTCTTTGCATTCCATTTATTCTTCCACAATTTTTCTAAAATATATTTGGTTTGCCTTATAGTAACACTTACGTATAAGAACCGCAGTCGAACAAGTGTCAATTTGTCCGTACACCTTCCGTACGATCTGGCATATGGCCAATTTCTTGATATTGACCAAGACTGACTAGATATTGTGAGAAAAGAAGAGAACATACCGAATAAAAACCCCTTTGTATTGTTTATGTATGGTTTTGGCCAAAAAAGAATGAAAGTTCATGAAGATGTGTTTGTCCATCTGTGTGTGATTAGCATTATAGCAGACCCTTATTTTCAGTCTATAAATCTGTTGAAAACACCCGCTTATTTTGGTAAGTTTGACAGGGTGTGTAGATTTAGATAATGCTCGTTTACCTACAACTGTTTCATGAAAATATAGTTTTATCGTAACTCAACAATTCAATGCCAGAATCATTATTTTTCAATCGTCCATATGTCTGTACTTGTGTCCTTGCGTGGTCGAGAAGCACCAATATGGTAATATTTACCAAGTTTGGGTAAGTATTGAGGGAAAAGTAGGTAAGATATTGACTTACAACTTTTTTCATTGTAGGGTGTAATTCAATACAGATAAGGGAGACGTCTTATCGTTACGTTATAGTTGTATGTCCGTCTGTATGAGGCGTTATTCGTGACCCCGATTTTCCCGCCTAAAAATCTTAAAAGGGCGGGGAAAATGTGATATTTGACACATGTTCAACACCCTTTGTAGACAGTTGTTATGCTTCTTTTCCTAAAACGTTTAAGTGTTCTGTTAGGAAAAATCAAGCAGAAGACTATCATATGTGATATACTACCATATCTTTGTTCGTCTGTGCGTATGAGAGAGTGTCGGTGACGATGGTTTTGGAAAACAGAAAAATGGAGTGTAGGTCGTCGTACGGACAGACGTCCGGACAATGGACAAGGACTGATAATAATTTCACTGCTGGATACATGTAGAAAAAAAGAAAAACGACATTATTTTAACAGCAGACAATTTAAAGCTGCATTTAAGGTAAGTTTGCTGCCGATACATGTCTTATTAATGATTCAATAAGACTTTGAAAAAGGGAAAACCGGGGAGAATTGGCGGGAAAATGGAAGTTTTAGACGATTTCGTGTCAATTAAAGTGGTTTCTAGGGCAGACAGGCATATGAACGCTAAAAAGCTTAACATGCCTTGATAGTCAGGATAGACGGGTATTATCAAAGACTGGTTTTGAAATTTCAAGCGTTGAATCCTTATATTTTATGATTTTTTTTCGCTGCTGTTTGAAGAATTTGGGATATTTTGTGAACCTAGACAAGGGGTCGAAAATTCGACTCGCAATGTTTCTAAACATTTGATGTGAATGTATCAAACCTATTGAATCTTCAGAGTAGGAAATGGACTGTCAGAATCTGAAAGAATAATGCTGAATTTTGCATTGATTTAGATTTTATTGGTGTTTGAAAATAGGCGAAAATGGACGTATAATGCAAAAATGATTTCACAAAACCTTAATAACTTTTCTACTAAAACTGTTATTTTCACGAAGTTTTCTTTAAACAGTAGCATGGACACTGTTGTAACGGGATGAAGAAGAGTCGAGAGCAATTTTTGGGGTTTAAGAGGTGAAATAGAAGAAATATGGGTGAGGGACAAAGTTTTGAGGGTAAGTCGAACATAGGAAATGGCCGCTGAAGAGAAGAACTTGACTACAATGCTTGAAAACGGTCTGAGATATAATGATGACCTTACTAGGCAAGTTGTAAGACCAAAATAGAGTTTCTGTGACTTTCTTTAGAGAAGCACCTAAGTTATGACCATTTTGACTTCTACAAATGGTCTTATAGAGTATATGTAGGTGGGTACAAAAAAATATTTTCTCATGCCATTTTTTCCTGCACATTTTTTCTATAAAATTTTAGGTTAGCTTTTTATTAAGAATTGTATATACATATCAAAGTCGAACAAGTGACCATCTGTCCGTACAGCCGTCCGTGCGAGGTAACATGTCAATTTCTCGATATTGACCACGTTTGATCAAATATTGTGAGAAAAGTAGAAGGTCTTTTCAATAAAAACATATATATTCATTAAGCCTAGGAGCATATGTAGAGAGAAACGTGCGATCGGTTCCAATATGAGCTCTGGTCTGGTACTTACAATTCATTTGTGAGGCGTTTTAAAAAGATTTTTAAGCGACGTACTGACGGACGCCTAGATGCTGGATACAGGTAAATAAAAAGAAAAACAAAAATATTTTAAGGGTAGACACTTTAAAACTGTATTTAAGGTAAGTTTGCTGTCGAAAGGTGTCTTATTAATGATTTGATAAGACTTTGAAAAGGGGAAAACCGGGGAGAATTGGCGGGAAAATGGAAGTTTTAGACGAGTTTGTGTCAATTAAAGATGTTTCTAGGGCAGACAGGCATATGAACGCTCAAAAGCTTAACATGCCTTGATAGTCAGGATAGACGGGTATTATCCAAGAATGGTTTTGGAATTTTAAGCGTTGAATCCTGATTTTTTATGATTTTTTTTTCGCTGCTGTTTGGAGAATTTGGGATATTTTGTGTCACTAGACCAGGGGTCGGAAATTCGACTCGCAATGTTTCTAAACCTTTGATGTGAATGTTTCAAACATATTGAATCTTTAGAGTAGATAATGGACTATCAGAATCGGAAAGAATAATGTTGAATTTTACATTGCTTTAGATTTTATTGGTGTTTGAAAATAGGCGAAAATGGACGTATAATGCAAAAATGATTTCACAAAACCTTAATAACTTTTCTACTAAAACTGTTATTTTCACGACGTTTTCTTTAAATAGTGGCATGGACACTGTTGTAACAGGATGTAGAAGAGTCGATAGCAATTTTTGGGTTTTAAGAGGTGAAATAGAAGAAGTATGGGTAAGGGACAAAGTTTTGAGGGTAAGTCGAACATAGGAAATGGCCGCTGAAGAGAAGAATTTGAATATAATGCTTGAAAACGGTCTGAGATATAATAATGACCTTACTAGGCAAGTTGTAGAGCCAAAATAGAGTTTCTGTGACTTTCTTTAGAGAAGCACATAAGTTATGACCATTTTGACTTCTACAAATGGTCTTATAGAGTATATGTAGGTGGGTACAAAGAATATTTTTTTCATGCCATTTTTTCCTGAACATTTTTTCTATAATATTGTAGGTTAGCCTTATATTAACAAATGAATATACATATCAAAGTTTAACAAGTGTCGATCTGTCTGTACAGCCGTCCGTGCGAGGTAACATGTCAATTTCTTGATATTGACCAAGTTTGACAAGATATTGTGAGAAAAGTAGAAGGTCTTTTCAATAAAAAACTATATATTCATTAAGCTTCGGAACATATGTAGAGAGTAACGTGCGATCTGTTCCGATATGAGCTATAGTTAAGTGTCAGCAGATGTTCGAACTTGGGTTGGAAAACTGGTTTTATGAGTCGATTATGAATCATTTTCGTTATTGTATGGTAATTCTAACCTGTTTTCGATGAGATAAGTGTCTGATCTTGATATCCGTTGTATGTATGATCTTAGTCAAAGAGACTGATCATCAGACTTTCGGTAAGTGAGCAATTTCTTAGTTTGCCGCCTCAAGACCCCTAAATTTAGACCATCAAACTACGATTTTCTTCATTATTTTCATCCCCCATTTTCTCATTTTATCATACGTTGATACCTATGGAAAGTACATATCATTTTAGACATTTAATACCTATGGAAAGTACATATCATTTTAGACATTGTTAATGTCTACTAATCCATAAACAACTGTATACACATTTTGATATGAGCAATGGCTAAGTGCTGTTTCGGATTAAAATTCTGGTCTTAAATTTACGGGAAATATGTCGTCAAGCAAACTCTTGAGACAGTAAGAACGGCATTAGATAAGACTGATGTCTCATCTCAATATATGTTGTAGGTACATACACTGGGAGTAATACGTGACAAGATAGTTGGTCGTTGGACCCTTGGTCCGTGAGCAATGCTAGCTTGCGTGATCAAACCTAAGCAAAACGGACCATCAAGATACTTTGTTTTTGTGTATTCATTTTTGATTCAATCTCCATATGAGCATGGGGTTGTTCTTGCACAAAATCTATATAAGATATTAGTTCAACTTTGTACTAACAAATACATATGAGAACACGTGTCAGTATACTCGTCCGTACTAGGTGGCATGTGGTCAATTTCTTGATATTGACTGTTTTCTGATCAATTTTAAAGAAAACGCATCAGCAGCAGACGACGTTTAGATTTATTAACACCTATGGTATAGCAGAATCTTAACTTTTCTTACAATGGTTTCAACACTTGTATTATGCCATTCATAGACTCGTAGAACTATCATGTATGATGAATACGTTTTATACTTATCGGCAAAAAGTACATGGATAAGGGTAAGCTGTATAAACCCCCATCTAGTCAAATATTTGGGCATTATAACAGAGCCTGGTTCTATACACAAAGGTCAGCGGCAATGTACAATAACCCTTGCCGCATATGTTTCACACAAGAACGAATGTTAAAAACAAGCTTGTAGAATCTAAAAAAAGGAGAAAATTCGCTGAGAAATAGACAAAAAAGTCGTCTTTTTTAATTTGACAGGCCTGGATGTGGGTAGTTGTACACCTTTCATTCTCCATTCCAGGTACCAATGAGACAATCAACTTTGAGCCAATAAACAAAACTTCAAGTTGTTGAAAATTCCAATAAATTATATTTCAATGGATTCAGTTCCTACATCGGTTTAGATAAAGTCTTACAACAAAACAAACGTTGAATGATCGACTCAAAATGTCATAGTTGTAGGTACCTGAAGAAGGATATGGTTTGATGTCGAAACTGTGCGATTGTTCGATGTTTTAGGGAAATTTCAACCCGCTGCAGATGAGACAATTGTCTGATATTGGTTTATATTGTAGATACTTATCCTAGTAGGATTCTAACACAAATGGCTGATCATCAGACCCTCAGTACGTGAGCATTGGCTAGTACGCAGGCTCAAGGCCCTCAAAAAGAGCCCTTCGAATAAAACCTTTTGACTATTTTCAGCACCTACTTTTTCATTTATCATAAAAGCGTTATATTCAAAAGGGTATGCATACTAACTTGGTTATTAAATTGCGCCCAGAAAATATTAAAAATAGACATCAATATTTCTTTTAAGAAAAAAGAAATGAGAAATATATATTATCAATACAGACCCTTTAAAAGAGTTAAACATTGTGACAAAAATTATATGATAAAGATCTAGTAGACGGTGTTCTACTCTTATAGAACATGATAAAACGAGAAACATCTAAAATGGAGAAAATGATCGGCTGTTTGGTAGTTAAATGCTTTTCATGATTTTTTTCGGTACAGACGGAACGAAGAATTTTGGATTCCAATTAGATAAATGAAAACGGTAACTATAGTATTCAAAGCAAATAATCGTGTTAAGTATTACATGTGTAGTCAACTGTAAGTTAATATTGATGCAAATTCTGGTAAAATGTCTTTAGATTATAGTCACCAGATACCCGATCTTAGAATTAAACATGGTTGACATATTTTGATTGAAAATCGTGACCCAATGCTATTCGAACTTCCGGTTTGCATGGATCAGTGATGGATATTCCAGTTGTCAGATCAGAAGAAAAAGAGTGATAATTCAATTCATCGATTGCAAGCTCCAAACGGGTCTTAAAAGTTAACCACCGAATAGAACTCTGGTATATCCTACCATGTTTGTCTATTCGCATGTCTTACAAAAATCTTAAGTGCAGAAATCAACGACTAAGGGTGATTTTCAGAGGAAATTTTTTACCCTTTTCTCATCAATTGTACTACAATGACCGATAAGAAATTAACGTCAAAGATGCGCTTTAAGTGTCAAGTTTAAGAACAGTTGTTTCATCTTTTAGGTCTGCATCATACATGTACAAATGTGTGTCTGTCCGTAGGTGTACTCCAGATATGTCTAAAAAAACCTCTCCATTCTACATACCTAGCAAGCTTGTACGAGATCGGACCACTTTTAACAGATTTCGATTTTGCATTGAATTAGAGAGGACAATTTGGAACGGCTGCTTTTCCACTTCTGAGGATGAGTTTCGGGAAAACTCGATATTTTCCGTCTCGGGATAATTCACGCTATATACCCAGCGAGTTTCGTCGAGATCGGACTTCTATTAACATATTTTGATTTTGATTTGAATTATAGAGGGAAACTTAGAACGGTTGCTTTTCCACTTCTGAGCACGAGTCCTGGGGAAACGCGATATTTTCTGTCTCGGGATACTTCACTCTACATACCCAGCAAGTTTGGACGAGATCGGACATTTTTTTACAGATTTCGATTTTACAATGAATTATAGAGGGAAAATTGAACGTCTGCTTTTCCGCTTCTGAGCACGATCCCGGGGAAACTCGATATGTTCTGTCTCGGAACACTTCCCTCTACATACCCAGCGAGTTTGGTCGAGATCAGACTTCTATTAACAGATTTCAATTTTGCATTGAATTATAGAGGGAAAATTGAAACGGCTGCTTTTCCACTTCTGAGCACGAGTCCCGGGGAAACTCGATATTTTCTGTCTCGGGATACTTCACTCTACATACCCAGCGAGTTTGGTCGAGATTGGACCTCTATTAACAGATTTCGATTTTGCATTGAATTATAGAGGGAAAATTGAAACGGCTGCTTTTCCACTTCTGAGCACGAGTCCCGAGGAAACTCGATATTTTCTGTCTCGGGATACTTCACTCTACATACCCAGCGAGTTTGGTCGAGAAAGGACCTCTTTTAACAGATTTCGATTTTGCATTGAATTATAGAGGGAACATTGAAACGGCTGCTTTTCCACCTCTGAGCACGAGTCCCGGGGAAACGCGGTATTTTCTGTCTCGGGATACTTCACTCTACATACCCAGCGAGTTTGGTCGAGATTAGACTTCTATTAACAGATTTCGATTTTGCATTGAATTATAGAGGGAAATTTGGAACGGCTGCTTTTCCACTTCTGAGCACGAGTCCCGGGGAAACGCGATATTTTCTGTCTCGGGATACTTCACTCTACATACCCAGCGAGTTTGGTCGAGATTAGACTTCTATTAACAGATTTCGATTTTGCATTGAATTATAGAGGGAAACTTGGAACGGCTGCTTTTCCACTTCTGAGCACGAGTCCCGGGGAAACGCGATATTTTCTGTCTCGGGATACTTCACTCTACATACCCAGCGAGTTTGGTCGAGATTAGACTTCTATAAACAGATTTCGATTTTGCATTGAATTATAGAGGGAAACTTGGAACGGCTGCTTTTCCACTTCTGAGCACGAGTCCCGGGGAAACGCGATATTTTCTGTCTCGGGATACTTCACTCTACATACCCAGCGAGTTTGGTCGAGATCAGACTTCTATTAACAGATTTCGATTTTGCATTGAATTATAGAGGGAAACTTGGAACGGCTGCTTTTCCACTTCTGAGCACGAGTCCCGGGGAAACGCGATATTTTCTGTCTCGGGATACTTCACTCTACATACCCAGTGAGTTTGGACGAGATCGGACATTTTTTAACAGATTTCGATTTTACATTGAATTATAGAGGGAAACTTGAACGTCTGCTTTTCCGCTTCTGAGCACGATCCCGGGGAATCTCGATATGTTCTGTCTCGGAACACTTCCCTCTACATACCCAGCGAGTTTGGTCGAGATCAGACATCTATTCACAGATTTCGATTGTGCATTGCATTATAGAGGGAAAATTGAAACGGCTGCTTTTCCACTTCTGAGCACGAGTCCCGGGGACACGCGATATTTTCTGTCTCGGGATACTTCACCCTACATATCCAGCGAGTTTGGTCGAGATTGGACCTCTATTAACAGATTTCGATTTTGCATTGAATTATAGAGGGAAAATTGAAACGGCTGCTTTTCCACTTTTGAGCACGAGTCCCGGGGAAACGCGATATTTTCTGTCTCGGGATACTTCACTCTGCATACCCAGCGAGTTTGGTCGAGATTGGACCTCTATTAACAGATTTCGATTTTGTATTGAATTATAGAGGGAAACTTGGAACGGCTGCTTTTCCACTTCTGAGCACGAGTCCCGGGGAAACTCGATATTTTCTGTCTCGGGATACTTCACTCTACATACCCAGCGAGTTTGGTCGAGATTGGACCTCTATTAACAGATTTCGATTTTGTATTGAATTATAGAGGGAAAATTGAAACGGCTGCTTTTCCACTTCTGAGCACGAGTCCCGGGGAAACGCGATATTTTCTGTCTCGGGATACTTACCTCTACATACCAGCGAGTTTGGTCGAGATTGGACTTCTATTAACAGATTTCGATTTTGCATTGAATTAAGAGGGAAACTTGAAACGGCTGCTTTTCCACTTCTGAGCACGAGTCCCGGGGAAACGCGATATTTTCTGTCTCGGGATACTTCACTCTACATACCCAGCGAGTTTGGTCGAGATTGGACCTCTATTAACAGATTTCGATTTTGCATTGAATTTTAGAGGGAAAATTGAAACGGCTGCTTTTCCACTTTTGAGCACGAGTCCCGGGGAAACGCGATATTTTCTGTCTCGGGATACTTCACTCTGCATACCCAGCGAGTTTGGTCGAGATTGGACCACTATTAACAGATTTCGATTTTGCATTGAATTATAGAGGGAAACTTGGAACGGCTGCTTTTCCACTTCTGAGCACGAGTCCCGGGGATCTCGATATTTTCTGTCTCGGGATACTGTACTCTACATACCCAGCGAATTTGGTCGGGATCAGACTTCTATTAACAGATTTCGATTTTGCATTGAATTATAGAGGGAAACTTGGAACGGCTGCTTTTCCACTTCTGAGCACCAGTCCCGGGGAAACGCGATATTTTCTGTCTCGGGATACTTCACTCCACATACCCAGCGAGTTTGGTCGAGATTAGACTTCTATTAACAGATTTCGATTTTGCATTGAATTAAAGAGGGAAAATTGAAACGGCTGCTTTTCCACTTTTGAGCACGAGTCCCGGGGAAACGCGATATTTTCTGTCTCGGGATACTTCACTCTACATACCCAGCGAGTTTGGTCGAGATTGGACCTCTATTAACAGATTTCGATTTTGTATTGAATTATAGAGGGAAACTTGAAACGGCTGCTTTTCCACTTCTGAGCACGAGTCCCGGGGAAACGCGATATTTTCTGTCTCGGGATACTTTACTCTGCATACCCAGCGAGTTTGGTCGAGATTAGACTTCTATTAACAGATTTCGATTTTGTATTGAATTATAGAGGGAAACTTGAACGTCTGCTTTTCCGCTTCTGAGCACGATCCCGGGGAATCTCGATATGTTCTGTCTCGGAACACTTCCCTCTACATACCCAGCGAGTTTGGTCGAGATCAGACATCTATTCACAGATTTCGATTGTGCATTGCATTATAGAGGGAAAATTGAAACGGCTGCTTTTCCACTTCTGAGCACGAGTCCCGGGGACACGCGATATTTTCTGTCTCGGGATACTTCACCCTACATATCCAGCGAGTTTGGTCGAGATTGACTTCTATTAACAGATTTCGATTTTGCATTGAATTATAGAGGGAAAATTGAAACGGCTGCTTTTCCACTTCTGAGCACGAGTCCCGGGGAAACTCGATATTTTCTGTCTCGGTATACTTCACTCTACATACCCAGCGAGTTTGGTCGAGATTAGACTTCTATTAACAGATTTCGATTTTGTATTGAATTATAGAGGGAAACTTGGAACGGCTGCTTTTCCACTTCTGAGCACGAGTCCCGGGGAAACGCGATATTTTCTGTCTCGGGATACTTTACTCTACATACCCAGCGAGTTTGGTCGAGATTAGACTTCTATTAACAGATTTCGATTTTGTATTGAATTATAGAGGGAAACTTGAAACGGCTGCTTTTCCACTTCTGAGCACGAGTCCCGGGGAAACGCGATATTTTCTGTCTCGGGATACTTCACCCTACATACCCAGCGAGTTTGGTCGAAATCAGACTTCTATTAACAGATTTCGATTTTGCATTGAATTAAAGAGGGAAACTTGGAACGGCTGCTTTTCCACTTCTGAGCACGAGTCCCGGGGAAACGCGATATTTTCTGTCTCGGGATACTTCACTCTACATACCCAGCGAGTTTGGTCGAGATTGGACCTCTATTAACAGATTTCGATTTTGCATTGAATTAAGAGGGAAAATTGAAACGGCTGCTTTTCCACTTTGAGCACGAGTCCCGGGGAAACGCGATATTTTCTGTCTCGGGATACTTCACTCTACATACCCAGCGAGTTTGGTCGAGATTGGACCTCTATTAACAGATTTCGATTTTGCATTGAATTAAAGAGGGAAAATTGAAACGGCTGCTTTTCCACTTTTGAGCACGAGTCCCGGGGAAACGCGATATTTTCTGTCTCGGGATACTTCACTCTGCATACCCAGCGAGTTTGGTCGAGATTGGACCACTATTAACAGATTTCGATTTTGCATTGAATTATAGAGGGAAACTTGGAACGGCTGCTTTTCCACTTTTGAGCACGAGTCCCGGGGAAACGCGATATTTTCTGTCTCGGGATACTTCCCTCTACATACCCAGCGAGTTTGGTCGAGATTAGACTTCTATTAACAGATTTCGATTTTGCATTGAATTATAGAGGGAAAATTGAAACGGCTGCTTTTCCACTTCTGAGCACGAGTCCCGGGGAAACGCGATATTTTCTGTCTTGGGATACTTCACCCTACATACCCAGCGAGTTTGGTCGAAATCAGACTTCTATTCACAGATTTCGATTGTGCATTGCATTATAGAGGGAAAATTGAAACGGCTGCTTTTCCACTTCTGAGCACCAGTCTCGGGGAAACGCGATATTTTCTGTCTCGGGATACTTCACTCTACATACCCAGCGAGTTTGGTCGAGATTGGACCTCTATTAACAGATTTCGATTTTGCATTGAATTTTAGAGGGAAAATTGAAACGGCTGCTTTTCCACTTTTGAGCACGAGTCCCGGGGAAACGCGATATTTTCTGTCTCGGGATACTTCACTCTGCATACCCAGCGAGTTTGGTCGAGATTAGACTTCTATTAACAGATTTCGATTTTGTATTGAATTATAGAGGGAAACTTGAAACGGCTGCTTTTCCCCCTTTGAGCACGAGTCCCGGGGAAACGCGATATTTTCTGTCTCGGGATACTTCACCACATACCCAGCGAGTTTGGTCGAAATCAGACTTCTATTAACAGATTTCGATTTTGCATTGAATTAAAGAGGGAAACTTGGAACGGCTGCTTTTCCACTTCTGAGCACGAGTCCCGGGGAAACGCGATATTTTCTGTCTCGGGATACTTCACTCTACATACCCAGCGAGTTTGGTCGAGATTAGACTTCTATTAACAGATTTCGATTTTGCATTGAATTATAGAGGGAAATTGAAACGGCTGCTTTTCCACTTCTGAGCACGAGTCCCGGGGAAACTCGATATTTTCTGTCTCGGGATACTTCACTCTACATACCCAGCGAGTTTGGTCGAGATAGGACCTCTTTTAACAGATTTCGAATTTGCATTGAATTATAGAGGGAAACTTGGAACGGCTGCTTTTCCACTTCTGAGCACGAGTCCCGGGGAAACTCGATATTTTCTGTCTCACGATACACTGTACTTCACTCTACATACCCAGCGAGTTTGGTCGAGATTAGACTTCTATAAACAGATTTCCATTTTGCATTGAATTATAGAGGGAAACTTGGAACGGCTGCTTTTCCACTTCTGAGCACGAGTCCCGGTGAAACTCGATATTTTCCGTCTCGGGATACTTCCCTTTACATACCCAGCGAGTTTGGTCGACATTAGACTTCTTATAACAGATTTCGATTAAGCGTTGAATTAAACAGGGAAACGTGAAAGGGCTGCTTTTCCACTTCCGGGCACGAGTCCCCGGGAAACTCAATGTTTCCTAAGTTGGAACGCTCCCAATGAGTTTGGTCGAACTCCAACCACTATCAACGGATTTCTATTTTGCATAGAGTTTTATAGCAAAACTTGGAACGGCTTTTTCACTTCTAGGCAAGAGTCCCGAGAAAACGAGATTATTTCTATCTTTGGATGCTCCATACTACATATCAAGGGAGTTTGGTCGAGATTGAACCACCATTAACGGATTTCGATTATGCATTTAGTTAGATAGGGAAGCTTTGAACGGCTGCTATTCCGATTCTAGGAAAGAGTCCCTGGGAAACGTGATATTATCTGTCTCTGGACGCTTCCATCTTTATACCCAGCAAGTTTGGTCGAGATCGGACCACTTTTGACAGATTTCGATTATTAAACATTGAATAAAAGAGCGATGCTTGGAACGGCTGTTTTCCCTCTTCTAGACAAGTGTCCCTGGAAAACGCGATATTTTCTGCCTCGGAACGCTTCCCTCTTTGTACCAAGCGAGTTTGGTCGAGATCGGGTCACTTTTCACAGATCTCCATTTAAGGATTGAATAATAGTGCGAAATTTGGAACGGCTGAATTTCCATTTATGGACACGAGTCCCGGGAAAACGGAATAATATTATCTGTCTCGGGACGCTTTCCTCTTTGTACCCAGCAAGTTTGATCGAGATTGGACCATTTTTGACGGATTTCAAGTTTGCATTGAATTTAAGACTGAAACTTGGAAAGGCTGCTTTTCCACTTCAAGGCAAGAATCCCGAGAACACGGGATTTTCTGTCTTTGAACGCTCCATACTACATACCAAGCGAGTGTTGGCGAGATTAAACCATTATCAAAGGATTTCGATTGCAGTTAATCAGATAGGGAAACTTGGAATGGCAGCTTTTCAACTTCTAGGCACGAGTCCCCGGTAAATGCAATATTTTCTGTCTTGGGACGCTCCCCTCTACTTACCAGCAAGTTTAGTCGAGATCGGATCACTTTTAAACGATTCAAATTTCTCATTGAATTAAAGAGTGAAAATTGGAACGGCTATCTCTCCACTTCTAGGCGAGAAATCTAGTGAAACGCGATATTTTCTGTCTTAGTACTCCCCCTTCAACGTACTCAGCGAATTTGAGGTTTGCATTATCTTTGTTAACAGAATGCTTTTGAAATTACTTTTGGAATCAAAGATAACTCTACGACCGTAAGTAATAAAGTTAACCTAAGACAATTATTTGGTTTAATTGCACGACTTCAAAATATGCAAAAGAAAAACCGTTCAAGGCGAACAATTTGATTGTTGCTCAATAAGATGATTAAATCGTGATAGGTACAAAACATTAATTAAGGCGGGCATATTGCTTTGTATTAATTTCCTACAAAAGAGTCAATTCGTTTTAGCATATTGTCATGTCGATTGTAAATCCAATGGTGAGCAAAACAATATCACTTAAGGCGAACACATGGAGATTTAGTGATTTTCTTTTATATATATATCATTTATGGCGAACAATTTAACTTATGGTATGTTTTAAATAATCGTTGTTTTATAGTTTTTTTTATTTATTAAAGACAATTCTCTAAAAACATGAGATTATTTGGTATAAATATGAGACCAGAGGAACCAAGTTCGATTCCCTTCTGTAGCATATTATTCCAGTGTAGTATCCTTGAGCAAGACACTATTTCCTAGCCCTGTTTTCGACGATTACCATTCAAGACGAATATAATAGGAACATGTTGAAACGACTTTGAATTAAATTACGCTTTATTGTTCAAACTCAACTTAGCTTGTTTCTTCAGTTTGTCTTTTTGCTGGAATTGACATGCGGATTGGTTAAATTAGATGTCTCCATTAATTGCAAACAATTTAATTTAGCTCTGTTATTACAGAGGCATTCTACGGATATATATTGTTTGCTGTCAGAATTATTGTATGATAAAGCAACAAAATCTTCCTGAATTAAGGAAGTATCAAAATTAATATCGCAAAGGTACGAAAAGGTGAAATTATTTGCGGTTTATAGCTTGTGGAAAGTGCCAGCTAAACGTAAATATCAGTTATCAAACTGAAAGTGTTAGTGTGAACAGATTTGATAATACTGGTTGCAGTTATACACACCATTTCAGTCTTATCTTTAAAACTCATTTGATACTAATTGATACTTAGTTATGGTCCGTTCATTCATGTTCAAGATTTGACCTACATTTAATACTTAACATGAACATTTATTTTTCAATTTAACGCTGTGAATTTTGGGGTATAACCATGCTATCAGGCTGGTTCAATAATGTTGAAATCTGCGGAAAGGGATACGTATATTAAAAAGGTGTATATAGCACCATGACAGATCTAATTATGTTGGAGCGCGCTGGGGTTGATATTTACGACATGTACCACTGTTCGGGGATTTTAGAGGAAAATATCCACAATGATTACATTGAATGAATTTAGATAAAAAGCAAGAAACTGCTTAGACTTAACCTAATACCGGTAAAAAAAAAGAAAAGAAAAGTCGCTATACAACTGAAAAATACAACACACATTAAACCCCATACCAAAAACAAAAAAAAACTTACTGTTGCCCGGGCATTTATTTAAGTGATGTAATTTCCTTTTAAAGATACTTTCTCAGAGATGTGTGCATTTGGAGCAATAATCGTCATTTTTTTATTCACAATCCTTGTCACTTTACCAAAGTCAATTTTCAATTTCTTTACTTATGAAGTACAAAAATCTGGTTATGTCGTTATTGAACATGAAGTGCGCCGTCGCACCTCTATGTTTTTCTTTGGAAAGCCATTTATTAATAAACGGAGGAATTCTCTGTCGGCGAATTTTGCTTTAGAGACAAATATATATTTCATATTAATTACCTCCCTTTAATCTTTAATTTTCACATGGAAATTTTCAATCCACGAACACTTTTTATGATTAGTAACTTGAGTTTAATAGGGCATTTGTTCTGTTGAGTCTTTAATTTTGTTATCCTGAAAATACCTCTTCTTAATCTTCAGCATAGATGTATTCTAACATCCTATGTATCAATGTGTTTACTTGCTCACAGAATGGCAAATGCCTAAACGGTGAGGTTAAACTGAAAACTATGATTATAATCTAATTAAGGAAGATCTATTTTTTTTTTTAATATTTATGCTGATTATTTTCCTCCTCACTCACCCATTTTCGTTTGATGGAAATGATGTATGCATCCATGCGCATGCGTTGAAAACGTATTTTTTCCGAAGACCCACGTGACAATGGTGTATCAAAATTACCACCTCTTATTCTAAGATTAGACGTTGTTTACAAAATTAGCCCGTTTAAACGGTCTTAGATGTCTGCGAGTTTGATCTCCTTTGTATAGTTACGATCAGTGTTGGGAAGCTGTCGACAATCTAGTTCAATGTTATTTAGAAATCTTTGTTGTTCTTTTTAAGGTAGAAGACGATTTATTTAAAAAGAAAATAAGATCTCCATCTCTGAGAGAGTCTCTTTAATCACGATATCCTTTTTACTAGTCAAAGGACATATCGCAGTAATCATTACAACTATTGTTCGCTCCAATGACGTTCCTTTCAGATAAATCTTAAATGATGGAATACGTGTTCGTTGTAATTCACGAAAATAATGAAAAGCACACGTACATGACCCCTGTTGGTTTGTTCGGACGAAAGCTTGTCGATGAGTTATTATTCTTTTCATTCTACGCTCGAGTTCGTCCTATACGTTCACTGTCTGGTTGACATTCGGTAGCCATGGCTTACCATTTACGGCATTTAGCATGTTGATGTGCAGTATATCAACTGTTTGTTGCAGGTTAAATGACATGATGCACCGCCTTGCAATGATGGGATACCTATGTTTTGCTGGATGTGCGGAATCGCAGCAAGTCTAAGTGTCTTTTTCTGGTATCCGATACCGTTAAAAGTACCACTTATGGCATCTTTGTTTGAAGGGTTAAGCTTATGGATTTATATGTTAGAGGCTGTCGTACAATGTTGGTTTTTATGTTAGACCAGCCAATACACAATAATGAAATAACACATACAAAACCATTGTAAAGAAAACACGGGGAGGCTCCCGGCACGTTCATTTTATCTATCAAAACATAAATGGAGAAACTATAGATAGATAAGGCACTAATAGCAAAATTAATAACTAAAACCAATAGAAATATTTGTTAAACTGAACCATACACAATTTAATTAAAACATGCATTTGAATTATCAGTCATAGACCAACGATATCGGAGCGCTAAGCAGTTTTGTTGTTGCATACATAAATACGAACGTATATTCTTAAAAATGTATAGGTATAGAAAAATTATGAGTTATAACTCGTGACATAGGAAGTATAAAACTATATCGATGAATATATGTGTTGTTAACGTTTAATAGATTCATTTTGGATAAAAGAGAGTAATTCTATCGACAGGTTTTAAAACAATTAAACGTTTTATAAATGATGCCCGTAAGTGATACTTTTATGGAGCCGATGTATAGGGCCCTCATTTTTTAATGACCTATATTTTCCATGATAACCATCAAAAGTCAACCAATCTTTCTGTTTGCAATGACGTGTATGTCATCTTTATCATTGATAAATTTCAGGGGTGTGAAACATCTTACTTAGTAATTATTTACAATTAAAACTTAAGGCGACCAGGTTTTGGTCGCCTTAAAATAAGTTCGCCCTAATGTATATATTTTTACCCCCAAAGTTCCCCCTAAGGTTGGAAATATACTTATATATATATATATATATATATATATACCAGTATGTTCTCTTCAACAATGCATTAGGTTCCCTAATTTGCATAAACACTCAACAGACGTTACACTAGGAAAAAACCTTAACCCTTTACCAAACACCAAATTTTCGACTGTCCGAAAATAAATGGGTTTGCAGACAGCATTTCAAAATGTAATAAAATTGGAAAATAATCTTCTGATAGGGCAGAAAAAGTCGTCTAAAGTCGTCTGCAACAAAGTGGTCAAATGTCGTTATTGTTTGGGAAAGGGTTAAAAAAACTGAATGTACCTTATCTTCACCAAAGGCGTCACCAAAGACCTTTGTTCTCAGAGCTGTACTAGTCCATACATGACTGTTCTGCCCAATGCACGTCACCATGGAGCTTGCCTGGATCATTTCTGTTGGCAGCAGCTGCTGTAGCTTGTCCTCAACATCAAACAAATACTGGATGTCACATACTACATAGTCCTCACCAAGGTTAAACAATAGGACTTTTCCCTGCAATGATATGTATAGCAAGCATTAACCTTTATAGTGCTGCAACCGACTTCATGCTTATGCAAACAGATTAGATCCAGGCCAGCTGCCAAGTAAGTTAGTTGCTGGCCTGTGATCAAACCTGTTTGATACTCTGAGTATCATTCCTCATCAAAATTGAGCAGATATTTAAGGTTTGAGAAAGCAGATGACACAAAAATCTATTTTTAGAAAATCATCCAGCATTATAAGGGTTAATACGAAACTCTATATATAGAAAGTATAGAAAGTAAAATTTTCTTTCTGGTTTTTGAAAAAAAACATTTCAATAGATAAACAAAGTGATCATTTCAAGCACTTTCTCTTTTTGTTACAAAGGTTTCATATAGCTTACATCAGGGCATGTTTCCATATCTATAAAGCCATTGAAGAAAGAGTTGCCTGCAATTAATTTATAACAAGAACAATGTTTTAATTCCAAAATGAGCATTCAATTGATTAAAGGTGGTTTAAGAGAACATATTACCAAACTTTATTACCTCCGAATGCATGGCTTTCAAAATGGGCAGCATACAAGAACCAGAGATATTTGGTAACTCCTTGTTCAGTGATGACAAATCGATTATTTTCTTGGTTTCCACAATTTTCAAAATATCATCTATGTCCTTCAGAGCTCTTTCTGACTTTTTATATTTCATCTGCTGATAAGCCTTGTGCTTGCCTTGTACAGTGGCTATTTTATTCAAGAGTGCTTCTTTCAGTTTCTGGAAATATAGAGGCGACATTTGATAAGAAATCAAAGCGCTGATAGCGCTGAAGGACTAAGGTGCGTTTAAAGCAAGATGATTGAGAATACATTTAAAAATGTCTTTGGGAAACATCTCGAGCAAAACAGCTGCTCCTTTTACCACCATTACTCTAATTATTATTTCTTTAAACAGAGACTGAACAATAGTCTATTGTTCAATCATCTGGACATTTTATGATTTCTCATGAGGCAACAGTTATAATGATATAGAACAAAACAAAGCAAGAAAAAGCGAGTAAATCCGGACTACATTCCTAGTTCCAAGAAGGTATTAGTCCGCACAGTCAAGGTGGATGTTTTATGAGTAATTGGGGTCAGACCGCTGTTTGTGTATTGATAAAGTACCGTCCCTCAAAATGTGGTATGTAAATCAAATGGACTAAGGTGCTGACGCACCCTTAGTCCAAAAATACACATACATGTACCCTGTTGACTCACTCTCTATAACAATCTTTATCAGACTGTGACAAATGAAAATCTTAAAACACATAGCCAATTTGCTCATCACAATGCCTCCTTTTGTGACAATAATTTCAATGACGTGCTAGTATACAGAAGATGCTTTAATTTTTTATCATCAGTACAAACTAAAGCACAAACTAATGTCCTTCCAAACTAAATAGGCCTGACAAGAATCACTTTCTAAAACAAAATATTCTACTAAGCATTCTGATCTGGACCGCTGCAAAATAAGAATTTGCAAAATAATATTGCCAATGATACTCTTTATGAAAAGTTTCTTTCCTTTTCAATTGTGAATTAAATAGTAGTCGATAGCATGTATGTTTAAAATTTTCTACAATCATGAAATTAAAAGATAAATATCTTAACACTTATAGTGCTGGAACCGACTTCATGCTTATTCAAACAGGTTAGATAACAGGCCACCGCCTATTTACTTGCGTGATCTAACCTGTTTTCTAATCTGAGTATTTTTCCTCATCAAAATTAAGCATTCATTTAAGGATTATGAAAGCAGAAAACACAAAAGTCTATTTTCAGAAATTAACCCAGCATTCTAATTGTTACACAGATCAAAATGTACCTCTTTCATTAAACAAAGAATTGAGGGTTGAACATGTGAATTGTCACTCTGGTTAAACTGAAAATTGTAGACACTTTGCCAAATAATGAATAAACCAACAAAACAGATGAATCAGTGGTCAAACCTGGTTCTCGTCCAGTGTGAGGCAGTGGTAGGATAACCGAGATGGATTTTCCTGTAGCAATTTCATGTTATCTTCTATTGCGCACAGTTGACCATATGTGTACTGTTCCTGAAAATCCAGCTCACCAAGATTCCTGAATATCAATTAAGGTAAATGTTCTTTTCTACATATAATTACAAGGCTGGAAAAAGTGTTGCTTAACCCAATACCAAACAATAACGACATTTAACCAGTTTGTTGCAGACGACTCTGGAAAACATTGGGGGAAAGGAGAAAATGCTCTTAACGAGCAATTTCTCCTTTTCCCACAATCTTTTCTACTCTATCAGAAGATTGTTTCCAAATTTTATTACATTTTGAAATGTCTGCAAACTCTTTCAATTTGGGACAGTGGAAAATTTTATGTTTGGTAAAGGGTTAACCCCATTACCCTTAATGGTTATCCAAAAAGATAAAAAAAAGATTGTAGAGATGTAAGTCTAAAAATGTATCTCAACAACAAAGTAAAGCATACTGGTTTCTAACCCTCTAGTAACCAAATAAAAAAGTCAGAAACCTATTACTGAAAATGGATCATGGGATTAAGAAACAAAATAAAATCGCTGATAACTACCAGTTCTCCTTCATGATTGATTTCATGCCGTTTCTGGCACAAGGCCTGTTGTTGATAAAATTTTGCAAATGATTTTAAGTAGGGACTTTGTCCTGCACTGATTAATAAAATATTGGGGATTCCTTTAAAGGTAGGGGAAATTCCACAGCCTAAATACAGGTGCCGCTAGATACCTCCTTCTAGAAGTTCTAGGATGTTGGGAAATTAACGTGGATTGTTTGCATTACCTTTGATCACCATCCTGCACATCATGGACGCATCCAAAACAAACCAAGGAAGAATAGATTTTTTCTTAAAAAAATGACAATTTAATTCGATAAGAATTCATGAAGAAATAGACAGATTACAATCAACATAGAAGTGGGAACTGCTTGCTTTCTCTCGGCGGTGATTGAGCCCCTATAGGTAAAAAAGGATTTTGAGGATGCCTATCGATCGCAATATATGCTTTCCACCATGCGCACGCATAAAAATACACAATTTCACCACTTCAGTGAACAAACCCCTTTAAAGAAAGGTTGAAAAGTGGAATACACTTCTTATGCAGTTCAAACCCACAACACACACATCAAGAAGCGAAACCTATCCCTAGATCAATGTTGTCTGATTTCATACAGAACAAAATGGTTAACTCTTTATACCAACCTTTCCATCCCATTAATGCAATCTGTTACATTCTCCAGCTCCTTCCATTCTTGCAGAGAGACTTGCTGTTCTACTATTTGTACTTTCCCAGAAGGGTCGGATCCTTTTTTACCTACACCAACAATCAGAAACTCGGTCCCCATGTAACTTTCCGTTATAGAGTCATCCGTCTTTTTAGTGGCCTGAAAAAATAGCATTTCTGATTTAATCCTTTCCTTTTGGAAATACTGTTTAACCCTTAGAATGCTGGGTTATTTTCATAAAAATAGATTTTTGAGTCATCTGTTTTCCAAAACCTTAAATATCTTCTTAATTTTGATTAGGAAAGATACTCAGAGTAGCAAACAGGTTAGATCACAGGCCAGCTGCCAATTTTCTTTTTGGCTGGTCTTGATCCAACCTGTTTGTATAAGCATAAAGTCAGTTCCACCACTAAAAGGGTTAATTAGCCTTCATTTGATGAATTTTTGTCTACCACAGATAAGTAAAGTCATCTGTGATATTATCAATGTAATGATAAGTGACAATTTCAGATAGAAATTTGTCTCTGACATTTAAAAATACTTTTATTCCGTTGTTGAATTTGTTACGAACAAGTATAATAACTATTTGTCTTTTGCATTTAAAAAATTGAATCCCATATTCGGTCAATGTTAGTGTACTTATCCTTTACTTTCTTTATAACATACATAGTTAACCCATCCAAGCTCAGTTTACTTTCAATTAGAAAGCATAAACAGAGAGTAAAGAAACAATTGTGAGGATTAATAGAAAATATAAAGAAGAAGAAAACCATATTGACACTATATTACTCCTTTGCTTTCATTCCACACAACTTCAAAGGTCACAAAAGAAGGGAAAAGTGAAAGATGACAGGGAGGGAAACAGGGCGTTTTTAAACCATTCTTTCGTTTGTCACAAAGATCCTATCAGCAGTTTTCAACAGAATCAATTAATTTGATTAGATTAACCCATTACCAAACAACAGACGTTTAACCACTTTGTTGAAGAAGACTCTGGAAAACACTGTGGGAAAAGGGGAAATTGCTTGTGTCAAGCAATATTGCCCTATCAGAAGATTATTTTCCAATTTCATCCCATTTTGAAAGGTCGTCTGCAAACTCTTTCAATTTGGGACAGTCAAAAATTTGGCATTTGGTTAAGGGTTAATTAAAACACTCTAATGTGACATGAATTCTGAACTCACATTTTGGGTTTGTGGAGTCTTGTTGTCCTTTCTTGATCGGATGTATTCAGTCTCGGCATAAAAGTTGGACACCTTTATCTTGGTACCTTTCAAACTGACCACTGGATAAAGGCTCTCTGTCAACACTTCATATGGTATTTCATATACCTGATGGAAATTATAGAAGGTCCATTAGTAAATTAACTTTGATTTATGCATTCCCTATAAGGACATTTAAGATTGGTCCAAATTAAAACAGACAGTAGGTGACCAAAAAAAAGAGTACATAAAAAGATATGTTTGCTTTTTTAACATATTTTGCATAAAACTAACTGATTTACACAATAGTTTTGTGAATTTATATTAAGTTCTTTTTGTCAGAGCCACAAACTGGTTTAATATCTACTTAAACAATGTGGGTCAGCATTGAAAGTCAAAGGATCATGTTACAATTTTAATCAATGTCATAGAGAACTGTTTCTTATATCTAGTTTCCCAAACAATTGATTGACACATAACCACCTAACGCCACATTTTTGCGAATTGCAGCAGTTGACTTTCAAAAAGCATTGTGACTAAAGGGGAAATTGCTTTGTCACAAGCAATTTCTCCTTTTACCACAATGCTTTTTTCAACCTATTCACCTATCACAACAGCAGAGCTGAAAGCCTTTTCACATGTTTACAAAGCTTTCGTAAGTCATCTGCTTCAAGTAACAAGAGGGCCATAATGGCCCTAGAACCGCTCACCAGAGATTACCACCTATTTGAAGAATAGTTCGAAACATTGCTTTTAACTTTTACACAGAGTTTCTTGTGCCTCTATGCATTGACCTATTTTTCATTCCAATTTTACAAGTTTGACACTGTATGCTTGATGTGGGCAGAGACATAGATAACAGAGATAGGCAACTCCTTCTTTACCTATAGCCGGTTTCTGCGATATCTCGCATGACACGTTATTTAGCGAGACCTTTCGAGATCTGTCTATCGACGCTACTTTCAACTAAACGCGAAATAGGCAACACACATTTAAGCATGTTTTAAGTCATAATTAAATTATTTTCTTACCGAATTTACTATATTGTTATTGTTAGATAGTTTCTCCATCCAACAAGACCGATCAGCAAGTGATTATCAAAGAAATAAACATGGCAAACTGCGACAAACTTGATTGAATTGTTCGCAATTTCGAGATTTTGTGCGATAAACGTGATGATTGAGTAGTTTTAGATTCAAACTGTTCTAAAGGAGGGTTTTTCAAACATTTTCAATTCAAGTCCATTTTAAAGAAAGGGTTTGTTTTTCTAAATTTCCAAATTTTCAGATTGATATTCCTTGTCATTTAGAAGTTATTGCGAACTGAATATGTCCCTTTTACGACCCTAATGAGTTTAACCATCTTGATTTACAAGCAAAAATTAACAAAGTTGTGCACAGTAAAACTAAAAAACTATGCACTGGATCATATCATACTTGACATTTTCCATAAGTGTTATTTTTGTTTTGTGGTTGCCCGCATTTTTATAGTAATCTTCGCTTCCATAACGAAGTTATGGCAGGTTTACTTAACCACACAAGCATGTTCATATTTAGGCCATCTTATTTTCAACCAAAACATTTCATACTTGTACAAAGTAAAATGTTTTAATGGAGGTTTATTCAAACATTTCTAATTTATGTACATTTTAACGGGTTAATATGATTTTGTCCATTTCCAAATTTTCAGTCTGATATTCTTTGTCATTTAGAAGTTATTGCGTACTAAATATATCCCATTTACTACCTTAATGAGTTCAGCCATCTTGATTTCCAACCAAAAATTAACAAAGATGTGCACAGTAAAACTAAAAAACTATGCACTGGATCATATCATACTTGACATTTTCCTGAAGTGTTATTTTTGTTTTATGGTTACCCGCATTTTTAAAGTAATCTTCGCTTCCATAACGAAGTTATACCAGGTTTACTTAACCACACAAGCATGATCGTGATTTCGGCCATTTTATTTTCAACCAAAATATTTCATACTTGTACAAAGTAAAATGTTTTAATGGAGGTTTATTCAAACATTTCTGATTTATGTCCATTTCATTGGGATAATATGATTTTGTCGATTTCCAAATTTTCAGTTTGATATTCTTTGTCATTTAGAGGTTATTGCGTACTCAATATTCCCCATTTACCACCTTAATGAGTTAAGCCATCTCGATTTCCAACCAAAAATTTCAAAAGTTGTACCAAGTAAAACTAAAAGACTATTCACTGGATCATATCATACTTGACATTTTCCTGAAGTGTTATTTTTGTTGTATGGTTGCCTGCATTTTTAAAGAAATCTTCGCTTCCATAATGAAGTTATACCAGGTTTACTGAACCACACACGCATGATCATGATTTTGGCCATTTTATTTTCAACCAAAATATTTCATACTTGTACAAAGTAAAATGTTTTAACAGAGGATTATCCAAACATTTCTGATTTATGTCCACTTTAACGGGATAATATGATTTTGTTGATTTCCAAATTTTCAGTCTGATATTCTTTATCATTTAGAAGTTATTGCGTACTAAATATGTCCCATTTACTACCTTAATGAGTTCAGCCATCTTGATTTCCAACCAAAATATAACAAAGTTGTAGCAGGTAAAACTAAAAAACTATGCAATGGATCATATCATACTTGACATTTTCCTGAAGTGTTATTTTTGTTTTATGGTTACCCGTGTCGTGTTTATAACGAAGTTATACCGGGTTTGCTTTACCACACAAGCATAATCATGATTTCAGCCATTTTATTTTCAATCAAAATCTTTCATTTTTGCATCAATTAAAACTTAAATTGTGTGACTTGGATTTTATCAAACGTTTTATTACTGAAAACGTCTGAATGAGTTTGAATTGATCCCGTATTAAATGCTGACTAAGTTCTATAGTTTCCCGTATTTTCAAAGTGTTATTCCTATATAAGAAGAAGAAAATCCATTCAATTAATGGACAAAAGAGAATGGATAGATCTTCTTAATCAGAAACACCACAATATTTCCTTTTTCGTCATACTTCTTCTAAAATCCGATCGCTTGCAAATACGTCAAGTGAAATGTGTCACTTGAAGAACAAAGGGTGGTAGAGTCTATCACGGTAGTAGACAATACAGGCTATGATTGTAAATTGCCACCCCATAAAATATGTAGTTTGATGTCATAAAACCTTTTGATGCTAGGGCGATTACACAAGAAGTGTTGGAATACCAACTTCTATTTTAACAGTGTCGAGTTCGAGACCCAAAAATATCGATACTTCTGTTGAACCTGTAATTTATCATCAGCAAGTGGGTCATTCAGGTCGTCCCTACAAGCCCTAAATATGTGCATTAGAGACTCACATTTATCAGTGTTATGATCCCCGCCCAAGAAAACATACAAATAGTGTATTAAATGGTCAGAAGTCATTTTATAGTTTTAACCGCAAACTCTTAAAATGTTGAGACAATTCCAATGTTTTGCAGCTTGTTGCTGTACCAGAAGGCAGGGCCTTATCAATGTTTAACTTTTCATTTAAAGCCAAACTTGTGTTCATTAACAGTTAAATTATGAAAGTTCTAGAATAATTTAAAATAAACTTTAAAGTTCTTTAAATTCCCTTTTACAGAGGAACTAAGTCTGTAACAAATTCACATGGTGCTTTTAAAAGAGTGATTACTATAGGGTTTATTTACAATTAGCGATAAATCAAGGTCAGCCGAGAATTGTTGATTACCCATAAATACCAAGAAATTCTCCATTTAGAACATTCATGCTGTAAATATAGGATAGATGACAGTATTTTTATGTGTTTCACACGCATTTCTAACCAGGTGATCGCTACTCATTAGTATGAGCGCTTCATGCATTTTCAGATATTACTCCTATGTAAACAATGAAGTTGAATTGGTGGGCACCAATTGTACGAGAAAAGCATTTAGACAATTAGATATCAAATATCACATGCATTATATTGTCATGATCCTGTGGTTTTTTTCGCTGTTTCAACATATTCCTTCACAATTTATTACTCATGTTGACCAGTTTTACGGATTTTCTAAGCGCTAGCATGCTTTAAAGCTTGTCTCAGTAATTCGAAGTCCTTAAATTGAAAAGTAATAAACAAAAAGCATTCTTTATGTCCATCTTAAATATTTTACGGGTTCTACCTAAGCTTTAAACCATGTTTACTGTTGCATCAAAGTTTGCGTATTGCACAATTGGGAACTCTTTAGAAATAATCATTTATCGACTCCCCTACTGTGTATGACAAGTGGTGTATGAGGCGGAATTCGTCAAGAGCTTTCTTGGGTACTAATCTTACTGGGAAAATTCGCTAAGAGCTTTCTTAGGTACTTATCCTACTGCGGAAACGATCAAATTCGAAAGGGGGGGGGGGAAAGAAAATGGACCAGCCATGTGGCATTCGCAAATCTCCTCAGGGACTATGTTCGAGTCGTTAAACAAAAATAACTGCAAGTTAGAATTGATTGATCTTGTAATTCCATTTAGTTAGAAATAAATGTAACTTCAATTCAAAGTACCATTACTAGCTGCATCTCGCAGTAACTTCGCCGTTTTAAAGGGCATAATAATCCCTGAGAAGTAACTAAGGCATCGCAAGTTACCTTCTGTTAAGAAAACTTGCATTCATTGATGGAAAAGTAATTATATGTTAAAAATAAAAACTGTATAAGAACTCGATAACATAAATATACGCTCACTACTGAACTTTTAAACCAGTATTTATCTAGTCAGACCTTCTAATCTAGTCAGAATAAATGCAGTATGAAAGGCAGACGAGTCATGTTTTATTTTACTTCAGTTTGAATATTTTCAAAATTGTAACTATTGTTAACTTTGATTCAAGTGTTAATGTTTGAATTTTGATCTCCATTGATACTTAAGATACCTATGTAGTTTAAAAGATTTATGATAACTGTAACAGTATAATATTGTTGAGAAATACTATCCTTTGAATGTAATGGTTTGAAATACTATCCCTTGTGCTGTACAAATATAAAAGGGGTAAAGTCATCTCCCTTGTCAGGACAATGCCGACAATTGAGTCTAGTAAAATCTGATGTTTAAAGCTTTGTCTCTTGTTTATCTTCAACCCTACAAAACTAAACAATAACAGTGTTAAAGAACAACAGATTGGTTCATATTCATATTGATGAGGGTTGTAGTATCCACCGCACTGGACTATGCCGGTGTTTTAGACCAAACCGGTGTATATATAGATTGTTACGTCGACAGACAATAAACGAATGCAAGACCACGTTTGTGTCTCTTTATTTATAATGTCCTAAAACATAAAACCCGACAGCTCCCTTCAATAACAATGCTATATACATATATTGCCCCTGGGGCATTTGACGTTTAAAACTTGACGGGACATGTGTTGCAAGGTCCTCGTCAGCTAGAATTAACAACAGTCTGGTACGTCCGGGCGAAATGACCATGACACATGTGACAAAGACTGAAAGAGGGGATCGCAGTTACGGCGTTCGCTGATGGGGGAATTTCGACAACCTCTTAAAGCGGTGATGTGAACTTAATCTCCCTACCTTTGTCAATTTGATTGAGTCGGTCTAAGAATGCATCTTCTAAAGCCGGTTCTTCCAGTGCCTTCTTTCTCGCACGTGTTGTCGGCATGGTTTGAGTATATACAGTGGACCCGCGATAATCCGAACGTCGTTTATCCGGAATATTCACCATCCGAACAGAATTTTGAGGGAACGGATCTTACCTTCATCAATTTAACTGTTTAATGCGGAAAATCCGCGTTCCGGAACCGGACAAAAATATTCGGGAACCAACAGTCACTTTTCATAGTATATGCGTATGGCTAGTCCGGAAACCAGTAAAATCGTTTATTTTGCGGTTACAGTTGCGAATGAAGGGATCGGTCTTCTGTTGTAAACGGCATTCACACGTTTTGCAAACTGTCACGTATGCTTGACCATAACATGTCACCTAGTGTAGTGTATTGGAAGGTGTTGATTGTTTGTTAATCGGTCATTCTGTCAGTTGATTGGTCTTACATTATTGTAATTACGGTCGCATGTCGATAGTTGAGTTTGTAAAAGGTGTTCATTGGCTGATTGGCTGCTTAGACAGCGATCGGGAGACAGTGTCTGGCAATCATTTTCAATTATTACTCAATCGATATGCTCCTTTTCCCTATAAATAAACTCTCGACAATCCCTACCTATCTCATTTCTCGATATTGAAATAAAAAGATACAACTTGAAGATGTCTACACCCACAGCCAAACGAAGACAGTTCTTTTCAGAGCTATCTTAAGGAATTTTAACTTCTCAAAAGACATTGCCTCAAATTGTCATTTTTTTTAAAAATCCGTTTTGACCAAATAAACACTTCCTTAACACACTTTATATTTCCCTTCAAAAAAATAATTGTGTATTTCTTACTTCATAGTAATGATCATGATACACCGACACCGTGTAGAGGTAAACATTTTGCTGTAACTCGCATATTCTTTATTCCGGAAAATTCGTTAATACGAACATTTCTCCTGGGAACGAAAGTGTTCGGATAAACGAGGGTCCACTGTACCTGATATTTTCGAGTAGTTCTGTCTGATACTTAATACGAAAAGACCTAAACTGGTGAAAATTAAGGTTTATATAGAGAGCCTTGTGACGATCTAATCGTTGATTGGTTAAAAATGGCTGCCAGAAATAGATTTTGTCTGTTAAAATTGGCTGCCGGATATGAAATGATCTAAACAATAACAATGAACTTTCCCGAGCCAAAATAAAATCTGTTATTATGAAATGCTTCAAATAACAGTGATTATTTCAAAATATTATTCAAACCTTTGCTTGAAAGACATTGTCGTTATAAGTACAATTCTGAATTGAATGGTAATCAAGCCTGTCATTGAAAAAGAAGTCCTACTGGAACTTTTTGTTTTGTTTTTAACATAAAATCAATTGAATAAAATGAAAATAAAACAAACTGTCCAGAAGTTGTTTCAGATAACCAATCAGATAACCAAAACATAGCTATTTTACTGTAATAAAGAAGTATCAATTTCGCTTGACATCTCCCGTGGCAACAGATAAACAGGTACGCACTTTCCTTATCTCGCAGAACCTCGCGGCACGCGAGAGTTTGGCGATAATTCCGGAGTTGCCAATCTCTGTTATCTATGTCTCTGATGTGGGACATCAAAATGGTACATAAATCTTACAATGTGGAAACTGAATATTTTACTTTTACAAATTGTGTATGTACAAAGATCAGCCCATACTTTTGTCCAGTATGATCTATTGTTGCCATTTTGTGGTTATCATTTTGGCATATTTTGACATCCAAATTGATATTGATGTATTTTGTTAAAAATTCTACAATACAAGTATAAAGTGGAAATGCAAACAGGTTCAAATTTCAACGCACCCTGGTGGCCATGTTTTTCAAAATATAAAAATTCATGTTTCTATAAAATAGGTTTATTAAGTTATAAATTTTACCATACACATATATAGTGAAAACAAAAACACATTCAAAGTTCAATGCACCCTGGCGGCCATGTTTTTCAAGCTATCTATTTTTTTTAACAATCTTAATAGAAGGGCCCCTAAAGATTCCTGTAAAATTGTTTTGAAATCTGACCAGTTGTTTTTGACAAGAAGATTTTTTCATGGTTTTTACCAAATATGGGCATGGCAACCATTCTGGTCACATGACTGATTT
Source organism: Cerastoderma edule (assembly GCA_947846245.1). NCBI lineage: Eukaryota > Metazoa > Mollusca > Bivalvia > Cardiida > Cardiidae > Cerastoderma > Cerastoderma edule. The sequence goes on along the minus strand of OX401408.1, from coordinate 36,147,947 downwards.
TTTTTGACAAATCTTTATTCTCTTTAACTAGGGATGCTTCATATGATATCTCATTGAAATTGGCACAAAGGTTTGGAAAAAAAGATGTTTGTAAAGTTATAGATTTTAGCATACATGTATATATAGTGAAAACAAAAACGTGTTCAAAGTTCAACACAGCCTGGTGGCCATGTTTTTTGAGATATCAAAATTCTTTGAACAACTTTTAAAAAGAGCCCATTAAAGAACATTCCTGTGAAATAATTTTAAATTCTGACCAGTGGTTTCAGACAAGAAGATTTTTTAAAAATTGCAGAAATTCCCCTTTTTTCATGCCATGGCAACCAGTTCTGCATGGAAACAATTTCGTTGAACAACTTGTAAAGAGCATCACCCAACAGACATTCCTGTGAAGTTTGGTTAAGATTGGCCCAATGGTTAAGGAGGAGAAGATGTTTAAAGAAATTGTTGAAGGCGCACAACGGACGACGGACATTGGGTGATCACAAAATCTCACCTTGAGCACTTTGTGCTCAGGTGAGCTAACATTCAAAGTGTATGACTCATAAAAATGAAGTCCCAACTTATATAAACCAAGTCCCAACTTATATAAATAAAGTCCTGACTTATATAAACCAAGTCCCAGCTTATATAAATGAAGTCCCAACTTATAGAAACCAAGTCCCAACTTATATAAATGAAGTCCTAACTTAAATAAACCAAGTCCCAACTTATATTGATGAAGTCCTTACTTATATAAACCAAGTCCCAACTTATATAAATGAAGTCCTAACTTACATAAACCAAGTCCCAACTTATATGAATTAAGTCTTTACTACAGCACAAAAAGACAAAAATGTTTAGATAGTTTGATGCCAAACACAATTCCAAATATGAGTTTTTCCTACCATTTAGTCCAAATTGAAAACAAAAGCAGGGGATTCCTAAAAACCTTAAATACTACATTTTCTTTGCAACATTAAAACAAAACCATAGAAATAAGGAAAGCTTAATTTCACAAGCATTTTCTTCTATTGTCCTGTTGTGTTTGCTGCATGTACATCAAAGTGAATAATTATGGTAAAAAGGCCTTAACCCTTTACCAAACAATAAATGACATTTAACCAGTTTGTTGCAGATGATTCTAGGAAACATTGTGGGAAAAAGAGAAATTGCTCTTAACGAGCAATTTCTCCTGTTCCCACAATGTTGTCTGCTCTATCAGATGATTACTTTCCATTTCATCCCATTTTGGAATGAAGTCTGCAAATTCTTTCAATTCGGGACAGTCAAAAAACTGGTTTTTGGTAATGGGTTTAACTAACCACTTCCTGATTCTTAGAAAACTGCAGTTTGACGGTCTGCTGCGATGCAAGTTCGTCATCCTCATCAAATTCTAAAGGACTCGAATCATCAAGGGGTATAACTTTGACAGCGACTACATCTCCGGCATAAAATCTTGTGTCACCAGAAAACGAAGGTTTTTTATGTTTGGTGCTGCCACTTCCTGAGTTGTTATAAATTCTGAAAAGATACATATTTGCATTGTTTAGATTGGTTGATTGGTTGGGATGGGGTATACTATAGTTTTCAACAGTATTTCAGCTATATAACCCTATATAAGGAACAATGTATGATCAATTTTATCTAAAAGAAATATTATGCAATGCAAAACATTAAAGATTTATTTTTTCATAGTGGTTACACATTGCGCCAACATTATTTCAGTTATGTTGTCATGCCTGACTCTTCAGGATGGAGTAAGAACCAATACTCAACTGAGGGCTGGTCAAGCCAGGCACAATCATGGGCATTTCGTAAGTCAGTGTGATGACAGCCTTTCATGAAAATTGAAATGCTGTCAACAGGATGTGAGAGGCGCCATGAAATTTAAAATTATTACCACAAAGTAAAGGTATCTTTACAAGGTTTTTTTTCTACTATTGTCGTCTGCTGTTTCTTTCAAGTTGGACCTGTCACAAAACCTAAAATTGGGAATATATCTAATACAACTTACTCTCCATTATCGCCATGGTACCCAATAGAGCCAGCTACCCATCCAACAAACTTTGAGGAAGTAAAATCAAAACCAGCCACACCAATCCCACAAAGTCGGCTCTGTTCCATCTCAAGAACTGAGATCTCAAACTCCAGCAATTCTCTGTTAAACGGAACCTTTGACACAAAAGTGCTGTAAAGTTTGGGCGAGGCTGGTGTAGTGCTGTAAAAGGAAACAATATAGAATGCTGGGTGATTTTCTAAAAATAGATTTTTGCATTGTCTGCTTTCCAAAACCATAAAAGCACATGAAAGGAAATGAGTACAAAAGAATTACTGAAAAGATATATGGATTTCTTTTATTATGTTCATAAAAGTCGCAAGAATTAATTAACCAATGTATTGAGACCCTATTAAATAGACTCTTTTAACATAAGTTATTTTTTGCTTGAAATATAGTTGACTCCAATTCAACCATGTTTATCAACAACTTGTTTGTTTAAATACTCAAAATAACGTATTCTGATTGGTCAGTTCAAAAATTTGTGTATCAACTGACAAGGTTAGAGGTGAAGAACCAGGCAATCTGAATCATCAAACTTGCTAATCTGGATTATTTCTTGTTGGCTTTCACATAAAAGTTGTACTGATGGTGCTTTATGGTGATAACTATTTGTATTTGACCAAAAGTTTACCAAATAGTAAATTTGATATAGCATCAATCTCCTTTTATGAGCCTTTAAATATCTGCTAGAAAAATATTCCTTTTGTATGTTTATTCTTAAAAATGGCACTTAAAAATACAATAGATTTAGGGCAAAAAGACAAATGTATTTTATTGGCAAACTATTTATTTGTGCAATGTTTTTGTGCTCTGCAACACTTTGATTTCTATATTCTTAGGCAAACAAAATTCATGAATAAACCATTTTGTTCATATTTTCTCTTTTCATATAAACTTATAGCAAATAATTCAAGAAGTTGTAGTGACAAGAGCAGAAATAACTTCCATCAAGTATTTCATTTTCTGCTATGTTCACAATTTTCTCCTTTTATTTTATATTTTCTGCAAGGTAAAAATTTCAATCTTACTCAGATTCAAACCCCATATACAGAAATTGGATTATAGGCTCAATAATACATTTTTTCTTTTTCATTTTTTTTCTACTTTTTCTTATAACAATGTACTCTTGGAAATATTTTGAAAATAGCTATAAACATGGAGAAAATGCTCATAAAGAGCATATTCTTCTTTCTTGCAGTTTAACAACCATTTCATATAACTTTGATATATAACTCATAGCTTCGTCACATTCCCCGACATTTGAATTTATGTCCGGCCAAATTTGAAAGCAACAACAGATGGCTAAAACAACAGGAAAAATACATTTTCTTGTTGATAATGGGAATGACGTATTTGGAACAACTTATCCTGTAGTTCACAGTGATTTAAAAGACTTGTATGAAATATGGTGATAAAATCAGTTACCCTGAGTCCTCCATTTCCCCAGAATCAAAGACCTTCAAAAAGTGATTGCGCCCAACAGTGATTTTGTTCTTGATAGGTGCCTGAAAAAAATTAGGTTGTGCGTCTATGTATGTTTGTAAATGCTTTAACAAAGTTTTCAATTATTTTCAGTTATATTCTTTAACATCCTTAATCCAAGCAAGAACTGCATCTTCATGACTGGAAATATTTTCATTTCTAATGCTACCCATTCCTCGTAGATCCTACCCATGCCTCGTAGATCCTACCCATGCCTCGTAGATCCTACCCATGCCTCGTAGATCCTACCCAAGCCTCATAGATCCTACCCATGCCTCGTAGATCCTACCCATGCCTCGTAGACCCTACCCATGCCTCGTAGAGGGAAACCTTGAGAGGCAGTAACTTCCAAATAAGTTCTATTTCATATAACAAATCTCCTGGAGACAAATCATACATTCTGATGAATATAGATTAAAGCAAAAAGCATCATTCCCATTTGTCATACTAAGTCTCTTTAAAGCAATACAAGAGAGCCTACTAAAAAATATGAGTTCAACTTGACCCTTTTGTTACTTTTCATCAACAACAAAACTGTTAGTATGCCTTAGAAGAAGGTATATCCCTTTTCCTTGTATCATATCCTAATATTGACTTGTTCTCATGCACTTATTCATATTTGTATGGATTTTACACGATTATTTCAGTTACTTTGCGATGATTGGCTCATAATGATGGAGGGAGCCTAAACACCTGACTGCCCATAAAGGGTGGTCAGGCTAGGTAGAACCATCCGGATTCAGTAAGTCAGCATGGAGTCTGCATTTCATAAAAATCAAAATATTGTCATCAGGATTCAAAATTATGCAGAGATGATCATGTATTCTTACCACTAGGCCAAGGAGGTCCCTTTTTAATACAATTGCCGTCGGAGTTACCAGAACCTATTCTGATGGATGTAAAAACACTTCAAAGTGAAATTTCTGCTTTTGTCACAATACTATGTCAACAGTTATTTCTTAAGTTTTCTGTGCTAATAAGATAAAGAAAAATGTATGTTTCAAGGATATGATCTATTTGAAGAAGACAAAAATACATTAATGATCAATTATATATTTACATTTTACCAATATCTCATTATATACCCACAATGTTTCTGCAGCATTAGACATCAGAAGCAATTTGAAACTTATCTATTCCAGATTGATCATGACACAAGTTATTACAACTTAGATTAACCAATGTTGATTCTGCTTCCTGGATACATAACCAGTACTTGCGCCTATTTGTGGGTTAGTCCCTGCATTTTCACCTCACCCTTAAAAGGGATCAAACCCAGAACCTTGAGTAGCAGAGGCCATAGCTCTCACACTGGACCATTGTCACCTACAGAACCAATCTTGTCGACTTTACATCATGAGCTTTTTTTCCTTTTGTCACATTGGTTTCTCTCCCATACCACCTCCTGGTACAAGCTAATCATTTCAGTGCTATCTCAGGATGTTTGATTAAGTGAACAGTCACTGTAGAATCACTGAGAAATTGTTGAAAATGGTGTATATCTCACATTCCCCCCCAAAAAAATAAGTCAGAATGTTCACCTACTGGACTTCTGTATGTGGGTTTATAATTCTTCAACCAAATCACGTCACCAGGGTTCTTTAGACACATCATTGGTACCAGTCGACTCTCTGTCTTTGGTTTGAATGGGAACTTTTTTACGCAAACCTAGTGAGAAAAATGATGAAGGTAGAGAGAAATGAGACAAGGTATAAAATTTCAAGTTGGCTAAAATTAAATATGTTAAAACAGTATTTTTTATTTGAACTCTTTAAAAAATAAACAAAAGTCAATTCTTTGGGGAAATGGGGAAAATCCATAACAAATGGTAAACTTATTTGTTATATGCAAATTGTCCTTCCTCGTTAATTCTCTTTTACAATATTTTTTTCTCAAGACATTGCTACAGACAAGTCAAAGCTGTGTAATGTTACGAGCAAAGAGACCTTTCAAAAACAAAATCACATCCATTCAGCATCAGACACTGTTGATAATTGATCAGTTGTGGTGTTTATCTATATATTTCTACAGTCATTCATGTTTTAACTAATTAAAAAACATTCATGACATTTGACCAGTTTGTTGCAAACATCTCTGGAAACCAGCAAAATTCTTCTTTTCCGATAATGTTTTCAGCCCTATCAGTAGATTATTTTTCAATTCCATCACCTTTTGAAATGTCATTTGCAAAAGCTATCAATTTTGGACAGTAAACTGTTAGAGTGTTAAGTGACCAAGATTAACCGCTGCATGAAAAGTTATTTAAATAATATTCTGAAGCCTATCTACATAAATGCAAAACACAAGTTGTTCAGAAAGCTCATTCTACAGCTTTCTGAATGACTTGCATTGGTATTAAGACGCTAGTAACTGTTGTCAAATACACCATGATTCAGTCTCCACAAACAATTGGCACTTAAAACGAGACTGACTGTATATACATATATATATGCATATTCTCTATAACAGAATGTCAGTATCTCATTTACATAATTATTCCACAAACATCACACCAGTATATTGAGGGTTCAGTGAAAGACTATAGCAAGTGCTTCATGTTTATGAAGCACTTACTATAGTCTTGCATTGAACCCTCACTTTATAATATTTACAATGTTTATAAGTAAAGGATTGAGTGTCTACCTTTTTCTCATTATGAAAGAACTCCACCTGTGTCATATCGTTACCATCCTCTTTAGTAACTGTCACAGTGAAACTATCCCCCTCCCTGACAGGCTCAGTTGTCTCAGAGATTTCAGTATTTTTTGTCCAGTTGATTTCAGACCTTAAGAAAAAACACAAAATGATAAAACAATACTATCTTATCAGCATGGTACAATAATAAACTAGCAGGCCTCAAAATATGATGTGTAAATTCAATGGATTAAGATTGCTCCGCACCATTAGCCCAAAAATAGGATACACTTTACAAAAGGAGAAAAATAACTAGTAATTAGTAGACTTAGATGTGTTAGGGGTCCAGTGTGGCTCAGTGGTTAAGGTGTAGGACTCAGATCTGTTAGGTTCCTGGTTCGAGCTCCATAGACACCACTAGTTTGGCAAGTCACTTCAGAGCCCTACTCAAGTGCCTACTGGTGCATGCAGGAAAGCCGTAGAAGTCACAGGCCTAGGCCTTTATCCTGTACCAAAACGGTAAATGGTGTGTTAGCATCCAAGTGTATCATTTTGAAAAGCGATAGTATATAGCTGTTTTTTGCAACCTACATGCACCCTAACATAAAACTTCCAAAAAGTCTGGTATAATCCATTGGTGTAAGATATCAAACTGAATGAAAAAAATAGAAAAACCATAATAAAAAAACGTCAATGCTGATAAATGCAATTTAAATCCTCTTTTTATATGTTTCTTTGGTCTTTTTCGACAGGTAACCAAAAGTGAGTTATAATAAAGTTAACCATTAAATGTGGTCTGTTAAAAACAATTCAGAACCAGAAAAAGGGTTAACCATATGGTGCTGGAACCGACTTCATGTTTATACAAACAGGCAAGATCCAGACCATCCAGGCGAGTCACAAGTAAGTTGGTGGCTGATCCGTGATCTAACCTGTTTACTTACCTGAGTATCTTTCTTCAACAAATTTAAGCAGGTATCTAGGGTTAAGAAGACGACACAAAAATCTATTTTAAGAAAATTACCCAGCATTCTAAGGATTAACAATCAGGTCAATGAAAGGCTTTTCCCTGCGAATGATTCAAGAACTGTCTTTGTAAACTTTGTGAACAGACAAGAACAGTAAATGGCTGCTCATGAACACAATATGTTTTTAAGATTCACAAACAATATTACAATGCAGTTAAAGTAAAAGATATAAATTTATACACAAATCTGCTGATTTATAAAAATATTAGTAAGTCATATAAGTATCTACAAGTAATCTAGGTAAAGTTTTATATATTTACCAGATTTCTGTGACGAACTGTCCAAACCTGAAAATAAAATAAAGAATCAAATAATGTTATAACAATAACAAATATGTTTATTATAAACAAAGAAAGTACAAGGAAGATCTAGGAAACTAAAATATCCCAAAGAGGTGAACTTGGTAAAATCAATTTACCCGACACGTATCTGACACTTTCCTTCTGAATGACCTAATCCAACCAAAGCGAGTCATTGAATTAACTGACAGAGAACATTTTTTTTACAGTTTCTCACATTGCATCATCCTTATTTCAGTTATGTTGCAATGTCCTACTTTTAATGATGAAGGATGACCTTATACTCAATTACCAATAAGGGCTGGGCAAGACGTGTACTCTGTAAGTCGGCCAGAAAACTGCCTCTCATGAAAATCCCCAAATGTCATAAAACTTTTTAGGTTGTCAGACAAAACATATTGGGGAAGGTTCAAGAGGGTTTTAAAGCTTTTTCTAATACATTTCACCTCTCAAAGGCCACAGTTCAGCTATCAAAACTCTTTAGATACCAACCAGCACTATGAATTTTTTACTGTGACTTAGCTTTCAATTCATGTCTTACCCAACAAGAATAACAACTTTCTTACAAGACAAAGGTATGTATGACGAGAAAGTGTTTTACTCGTTTGGGGTAACACCTTTCTTGCAGAACAAGCATATGTTTGACGAGAAAGTACAAATGTCTTACCTGTCTTAGGTAACACCTTTCTTACAAGACAAGATTATGTATGACAAGAAAGTATAAATGTCTTACCCGTCTGGGATAACACCTTTTTTGCATGAGAAGCAGCTAATATTTTTCACCTCATTTAAAAGCTTGCATTCACTACAGCTCCATTGCTTTGAATTCTTTGCTCTGAAAGTGTCAAGAATAAAAAACATTACAACAACAAAATGAATTATAAGGTCTTACAAAAATAGCATTATTTAAACTTACCTTAAAAGTGATGTTCGCCATTATCATTTGCACAACTCCTCAACAATCTAATGAGAAATTTTAATTTAAGTAATACATGTTCGCAAAGACATCGATGACAGTGAAAAGTTTGATCACTATACAGAGTTTCTTTGTTCCTATTTTTTTTGTTTATAAGGGGTTAAAAGCCCTGTCAACAGTATTTCAGTTATTTTACAGCTTTTCCTGGATTTCAGCAGTACTAGGGCTCTGCAGTGTCTTGCCCAAAGACACTCAAACAAAAAATCCCAGTACTGCTGGCTTGGATTAAACCCGGGACCCACTTGTCACAAGCCTTACACCATAACAACTGGGCCATGCAGGACCTTAAAGAGCTCCTTAATTCCAAAATAGGTATAAAACAAGAGAAGGGTTCAATGAAAGACTATATCAAAATCCTTCACTTTTATGAAAGAAAAATGCTCTGTCACTTTCAAAACGTGTGTTAACCCATTACCAAACAATAACAACATTTAACCACTTTGTTTCAGATGACTTAAGAAAGCATTGTGGGAAAAGGAGAAATTGCTCTTAACAATCAGTTTCTCCTTTTCCCATAATGTTTTCTGCCCTTTAAGTAATTATTTTTCAATTTCATCACATTTTGAAATGTTGTCTGCAAATTCTTTCAATTTGGAACTGTAAAAAAATTGGCATTTGGTAAAGAGATAAGGGATGGTTGAAAAAAGACATTTGAATAGTTTGCTCTGTCCTCTTTTGAAACACACTTCCCACAAGACACAAAATGCCTTGTACTTATATGCATATTGTACAACAGTCCAACCTAGAGGCTTCAGATCACTTTCTCTTGTCCATTCATCTAAAGCTCCATCCAATCTGTCTCTTTCTCCCTATTCTATCTCTATATGGCTCTATCTCTACTTGTCCCCCTCTCTCTATTGGGGAATTTTACAATCATTTGTTATATTTTTGGTATTGTATTGTGTGTCATGTTGTTATGTTATTCAGAAGAGGGACTCAACAAGCTTGTAGCTTCCTTCCCAATCCAATAAAATATGTTTAAACTAACTTACTCTTCTGGGATCTTTCCTATTGAACATATCAAACAGGTGGGTGTAGATCCCACATTCTGATTGTTGCATAAACTGCATATCCATGAACTTTGGTAGCTGAAAGCAAATGTATTAGTAAAAAGAGCCTGATTCTGACGGAAACTGGCAACAAACAAAAAACTAACCTTGTGTTCAAAAATGAAAGTGCTAAAAATTTTGAATTGTGGTATTTTACATCCCTATTCTATTGGTAACAATTAGATTAAACACAGTGGCATACTTGTATAAGTACCTACAATATTGGGTTTGAAGAAGAACTAAAGAAGTTGCCTCAGATGCAGCAAAATGAGGCACAATATATACGGAGTTAAATCCGAATTCAAATACAATACTAGGACAGGGCCTTTTTTCCTTAAATTGGGAAGAGGCCTAGACCTGTTGATTTCGTTTAACTGTATCAATGAAATTTCTGAATCGGTGAACCAATAAGCTGATGTGACTTTGAATTTTTGGAAAAACTGCATGATTTTAAAGAAATTTCCAATTGGGAAGGTGCCTTTTATGGACCCTTGTTATATAACAGGGAAAGGCCCTGTAAGAAACACACACTATGGTATTCCATGAAATGTATAGAACATCTCGTTAAATCTTTTTCATTTTTGTAATGAAAATCCACATTATCATATGCATTTTTCAAAGCCCTTGTAAACATTTGGTATTTTAATAACAAATGTTTTATCTACGAATAATTTGTCTTGTAGTTGTTGCAAAGACATTAAACTCTTTTGTCATATAAACATGTTTCTCTGCAGCTGCATCACTAGATACCGGAAACTATTCAGACAAAAGGACAAGTTATTCATCATTAACCATTTTTCCTTGTGCGACTATGGTTTCTTCTGAAAAAGGAATGCATTAGTTTCAAAAACTAATTTTTAACTAGTTTTTAATTTTGATTTCTAATTGGTTAATCAATAAATTATATATGAAATATTTGATTAATTTTATCTGTCATAAGGAAAGAGTTAACTTAATTTTACATATGTATGAAGAAAGCCTTTTTGGCATACTTACGGCTTTAGCCTAACATGTAGGAACACACAGCTAGCATTTTTAGGCGATTCTATGAAAACTTCCGAAGCAACTCCAAAATAGAACTCGGAGTTTGATTTCCCATCAGCCACATTTAGTCGCTGGAGCACTATTGAATAGGAATTGTTTTTGGCACTCATTTCTGTCCGCCCAAAGAAATGACCATTGTTGCCATAGGATCCACTCTGTATCAATCTGAAGAGAAACAAGAAATATATTCATGAACATGTCCTTGAAATTCATGAGCAAGTTCAAGAAAAGCTTATTTGACCACTTTGTTGCAGACCACTCTGGAAAACATTTTGGGAAAAGGGGAAATTCCTCGTAACGAGCAATTCATCCTTTTCCACAATTTTTTCCTTTCCCCACAATATTTCCTGCCCTATCAGAAGATTATCTTTCAATTTCATCACATTTTGAAATAACGCCTGCAAACTCTTTCAATATGGGACATTCAAAAATTTGCAGTTTGGTAATGGGTTAAAGTGGTATTGTTCTGAATTAAGTTATGTCCCAATGGTTTTAAGTCTGACACTATTACAAACTCCATTAATGTAAGCATCTACTGACTTATCGACCATTATTATATCTATCTTTTTTCAGTCACAAAACAGCTAGAGTAATTAAGCAAAAATGTGTACAATCAACATTAAAAGTTATCTTGTCAATCAAAACTATTCTCAAAACCACTGCATTAATTCCCTTACACATCTTTTTCTCCACTCTAAACATTTTTTTTGAGTTTGCAGAAGTATCTTATATTGAAGGAAACTACACATTTAATCAGCATGAAAAAAAAAGAGGATTTGGAAAATAAGAAAGTAAGTAGTTTGGGACGTAAAACCTTATTTAATCATTGCCATGGTTTCTTTAGTTTTGACAAGATTGTATATCTTTGAACAATAATGAGCAGAGTGTCCTATTCTGACAGAGGTTGATAGTTTGAACCCTGACTTATCCTATATTCTTTTAAAATATTACTGAAAACATTGCAATATGATTTATTTTATCATACCACTAGACCGTTTTATTCATGAGGGAAAGCCGTTATTTGAAGTGGCATTGTTCTGTCTGTTGGAATTACAAAACCGTTGAAAATAGTATCTTTATTATAATGATACCAATGGTTCTACCTTCTTGACCAACAATTATAGGAAGTTGAGTATTGGGTCTTCCTCCATCAGGCACATCATCATGATACAATTTTATGGATTAAATTAGATCATAACCATTTTAGTACTGACCAGGATATCTATATATGTGGTGTTTATATCTGGGAAGATGGTTCTCCTGCTTACAATTCTCTTGATGTAGATTTGTTTGATCTTTTAGAAAATGATATACATGAATATGCCAGTAAAGGGTGTGCTTATATAGTTGGCGATTTTAATAGCAGAGTAGGTAACAAAACTGATTTCATATCTCATGATATATTTAATCCTAGTTTAGATGATATAGACTACTATCCTGACCAAACCCTCGAAAGGGCCTCTTTAGATAGCACATGCAATAATCACGGGCTTAAGTTAATAGACATTTGTAAGTCTTCAAATGTGCGTATTGTTAATGGGCGAATAGTCCTCACTAACAAGCACACATTTGTCGCGCATAACGGAGCATCGGTCATTGATTACTTGTTAACCAGTGAGCAAAACTTTTCACGGGTCGGTGATTTTACTATAGATTCACTCACTGAGTGGAGTGACCACGCCCCTTTACACTTTACTTTACTCTGTCATAATACTTTGAAAGAGCAGAATGAGTATTCTGATATTAAGTATGGATGGAACGATCTACATAAAAATCAGTTTCGATCAAGTATAGTATTGTTAACAATTTAGATAGTAAAGATAGAGATTCTGTCAATACTGCTGTAAATGGTCTAACCAGTATTTTTCGCAGTATCGGAGATCCTCTTTTTTCCAAACAATGCTTTTATAAGCTGGTTACTCGTTTTGATACAGAAAGTTGTTTTAATAACGCAGAATGGTTTGATTTAGAATGTAAGAATGCCCGTAATATATATTTGAAATCCTTGAGAGTTTTTAACTGTGAGAAAACAGACATCAATAGGCAGATTCTATGTGAAAACAAGCAAAAGTATAAGACCTTAATTAAGAAAAAGAAGAACCAGTGCTAAAGAAAGAAAATGTGTGAGATTGAGGCTCTCAAGAAAAGTAGACCTAAAGAGTTTTGGAAATATTTCAAATCTAAATCGCAAAATACTGGAAATGATATATCTTTAGAAGAATTCCAGCAGTATTTTTGTAATCTTAGTAATGATATCTTTGAATGTCAAAATGAAGAAGCAGAATATTTTTGTTCTACTTATGATTTTAACTTGCCAAATGTTTCTTTTCCAGAGCTTGATCAACCTATTAGTATTCAAGTATTTCTAAACACTGTTAAAATGTTGAAACGTGGTAAAGCATATGGAATAGACTGTTTGTTAAACGAATATTTTATTGAAAGTGCAGATATTTTGTCGTCCCATTTATATGATTTATTTAATTGTATTTTGGATACATGGTTTCTTCCCGATTGTTGGACTGAAGGGATCGATATACCCATACACAAAAAGGGTAACCCCGATGATGTCAATAATTATAGGGGCATTACGTTAGTGAGCTGTTTTTCAAAACTGTTCACTACTATTTTAAAAAAACGTATCGAACATGTTTGTTCAGAGAATAACATTATTTCGGACGCGCAGTTCGGATTTAGGAAAGGTCGATCAACAGTAGATGCACTTTTTATTCTTACCTCCTTAGTCCAGCATTATCTTAATGAAAACAAAAGGCTATATGTTGTTTATGTTGATATGATGAAATGTTTTGATACTATATACAGAAATGCTTTGTGGATGAAAATGTATAATTATGGTATTGATGGTAAATTATTAAGGATTGTTCGAGATATGTACCAAAAAGTCAAATCTTGTGTTAAATCATACTCTTCTTATTCAGACTATTTTCAATATGCAGTCGGTCTCCGTCAAGGGGAGGTAATGTCCCCACTTTTATTTTCTCTATTTGTTGAAGACCTTGAATTGTTTCTGCAGCAAGACGCGACATCTGGACTGCTTATTGGTGATATCGTTTTAATTCTATTATTGTTTGCTGACGACATGGCCATTCTTGGAAAATCCCCAGAAGAAGTCCAAAATTATCTTAATATTTTACATGATTATTGCAACACTTGGGGTCTTTCTGTGAACACAAGTAAAACCAAAATAATGGTATTTCGTAAACGTGGTGGACTTTTACCGGGGGAAAAATGGACATATAACGATCAGCATATTGAAGTAGTAAATGATTTTAACTATCTTGGAACTGTTCTAAACTATACTGGAAACTTTAAATTAAACCAGCCATACTTGGTTGGGAAATCTCTTGAGGCCATGCATGTACTTTTATCGAAATGTAATATTTATGATTTTAAACCTAAAACACTATGCCAATTATTTGATACCTTTGTAGGGTCGATTTTAAATTATTCAAGCGAGGTCTGGGGTAACACGAAATCAAAGGAACTAGAAAGAATCCATCTAAAATTCTGCAAGAAGCTATTAAGAGTAAAATCTAATATGTGTAACGCTAGTGTCTATGGTGAACTGGGTCGTTATCCTTTATATATTTCACGATATATTCGTATTATCAAGTATTGGATTAAACTATCCACTACTGACAATATTATTCTAAAGTCTGTATTTAACATAGCCCAAAATGATTGTATAATGGGCCGTAAGAATTGGATTAGTAACATTAAAACCCTTTTAAATGACTATGGATTTTCATATATGTTTGATAATATTCAAACTGTTAATGTTAAGGTATTTCTTGCAGAATTTAAACTACGACTAGTTGAAACGTTCAAACAAGGTTGGATCAATACATTAGAATCTAGCACCGTTTTATACATGTATAAGTCTGTTAAAACTTTTTTTTGGATATGAGTCCTATTTAGATATACTTCCAAAAAGCTTTCGATTTTATTTTTGTAGAATTAGGTTATCATGTCATCCCTTGCACATACAAACAGGTAGATATTCTAGAAACCGATTACCAAGAGAAGAAAGAACTTGTTTATTATGCAATTCCACTGACGTCGAAGATGAATATCACTTAATATGTATTTGTCAATGTTTTGCAAGCATCAGACAAAAGTATATTAAGAAAAAGTACTACATTAGACCTTCATTTTATAAATTTACTATTCTATTACAGACCTGTCAGAAAGATGAACTAATTAAGCTATGTTTGTTTATTAAAGAGACTCTTACAAAAAGGAATGCTCTTTTAAATACTGACTCATAATTATGTATATGTTTACCTCCAAAGATAACAAAGATAACAACTTAATATTTTCTTTTTTTCTTTTCATAACTATTTCTTGTAACTGTCAGGATATGTTTGTCACGTTGACATCAAATTGTACTTTATATATGTTGTAGATGATGTACTTTGTACAAGTCTAAATAAAAGTCTGTTCTGTTCTGTTCTGTTCATAACTGAAATAATGTTGCAGCGATGTCAAACCTCATATTAATGAGAAAAAAATGATAAATCGAAAAACGGATCAGAGTTAAACCTAGCTTACTGTATTCGTCCCATTTTATCAATCAGTAAACTGTCTTTGAAATCTGTAAATCTTCTTTCTATCCATCGGTTTTGCTGCAAAAACACTTCTTGCTTTTCCTACATAGAAGAGAAAAGATTTTATAGAATTTATGTTACAGAAGTGAAATTGTAGCAAATCTGTTTACATAATAAAACAGCATTTTATAATTCCATTAAACCTTCTGATAGTGTCACCAAATTGTTTGACACAACTACATGATAAATGGTTGCTAATCTGTAGCTTATTCTTTTGTCACAATAGTTTCTGACTAAATATCATAAAGAAACTTACCTTTTAATGTTAATCATTGTCATCTTCAGTTGCTTTAATCTTGATTAATCATAAACCTGCATTTTGAGGAATGAAGTCGATTTGTTATGATTTTAACAAAACAATATGATACTTATGTTCTCTTTTATTCTTCACACATATGAGTATTGAAAATGAAACGATATTCAAGAAGGCTCATTAAACATGTAAGACCTGGGGATAAATAATAACTTCACGAAATGTAGATAATTTAATACTGCTGGAGAATAAGAAAAAAAGTTCAGTTCTCGTAATAAACATATTATATAATGTAGACAACTCATTCAAAATATAAGCTTTACAATAAGCTAATTTTTCATGGAGCATTCTGTTTGGATATCGTTTTTTTCAGGGTTATAACCCCCTGACTGTCAAATGATTTGGTAAGTTTAATTTGTCATATTCTATTTTTAAATTGCATGCTTCAAATGCTGAATGTGTAGGAACAAAGCTTTATTCCTGCCTTGTTGAGAATGATAGAGTACTCCATTTCAGTGAACAAATTATACTGACCAAATGTCTGAACAAAACCACTCTAAAAAAGTCCCTTCTTTTAAATGTTCAAGGCCGAATGAAGCCCCTTTAACATTTTATGTTTGTATCATATTTTGTTTCACTACAACAGGAGATTAATTAGTTCATGCAAAACTGGCAAGGGTCTTAATTACATTCATGCAAAACTAACGAGGGGCTTAATTACATTCATGCAAAACTAACGAGGGGCTTAATTACATTCATGCAAAACTAACGAGGGGCTTAATTATGTTCATGCAAAACTAACGAGGGGCTTAATTACATTCATGCAAAACTAGCAAGGGGCTTAATTATGTTCATGCAAAACTAACGAGGGGCTTAATTTTGCACATGCAAAACAAGCAATGGGCTTAATTCCCCATAAGCAAAACAAGCAAGGGGCTTAATTCCCCATTAGCAAAACAAGCAAGGGGCTTAATTCCCCATTAGCAAAACAAGCAAGGGGCTTAATTCCCCATTAGCAAAACAAGCAAGGGGCTTAATTCCCCATAAGCAAAACAAGCAATGGGCTTAATTCCCCATAAGCAAAACAAGCAATGGGCTTAATTCCCCATAAGCAAAACAAGCAAGGGGCTTAATTCCCCATTAGCAAAACAAGCAAGGGGCTTAATTCCCCATTAGCAAAACAAGCAAGGGGCTTAATTCCCCATTAGCAAAACAAGCAATGGGCTTATTTCCCCATAAGCAAAACAAGCAAGGGGCTTAAT
Source organism: Cerastoderma edule (assembly GCA_947846245.1). Taxonomy (NCBI): domain Eukaryota; kingdom Metazoa; phylum Mollusca; class Bivalvia; order Cardiida; family Cardiidae; genus Cerastoderma; species Cerastoderma edule. The sequence continues at coordinate 36,131,254 of OX401408.1, read as the reverse complement.
TCCCCATTAGCAAAACAAGCAAGGGGCTTAATTCCCCATAAGCAAAACAAGCAATGGGCTTAATTCCCCATAAGCAAAACAAGCAAGGGGCTTAATTCCGCACTTGAAAAATTGGAAAGGGGCTCTATTACGCACTTGTAGAATAGGAAAAGGGTTTTATTCCGAACTTGCACAACTAAATGAATGGTCTTCCTTCCAAAGGGGCTTAATTTCATATGCCATACTTACTTTTGGTGGTTGAACCATTTTCGGCAGGATCACTTCACCCACTTGTTCACCCAATACAGTCACCAGTGGGTACATGCCAGTTATTGGTTTATCTTTTTGTGTGACTCCCTCGCGGTCTTTTCCATAACTCTGTTAACATGTGGATAAAAGGTTAAAATACCATTAAAGTAAGTACTGTACTTTTAAGATGTTCTTGCACTGAACCTTCCCGATAACAAAGTCAGAGTCCTGAGTGCAGTATTTATAAAGAAACACAGACAATCACATTTTGTTTGTACTCAATTGAATTGTTTCCTTATATGGTACAGAGAGAGACTTTTTACTTTCTGTCAATAAGCAGTTATAACATCACAATAAGGGAGGTAGTTCATAATGCAATTGAGTTATTAAGTCAGAAGTATCTACTTTATGAATGATGATAAAATAGATTATATCACAGCTAACAATAAATCATTCTATCCATTCATGGCATAAGTGTAGGGTATCTGACAAGTATGTAACTCTATACAGATATTTTACGATTTTGGCCATTTTTAGCTTTATTCCAGTAACACGCTGGTTTGAACTGTGAGGTTATAATATTTAAGCTGATTAAAGATACATTTCCCATCTTATTCTAGCAATTTTCTTGGTAAGCGTCAAATAAAGAAACATAAAGTCATAAATCTGGCAAATAAAATTCAATACACAAGTAATACAATCTAAATTAATTAGTGAAAAAGGCTTTTGGCCCCAAATTACACACACATATATGTACATATGTATATTGTTAACAGCAAACAATTTGTGCATGCACCAGCAACTACTGTAAATCATATGGTGTTTTGTCATGTTCATACTGGAAGCACCAGCTATCACTAACTATCATAAAGGTTGAAAACCACCATTTCCTTTCCGCTATTGGGAAGAAATTATTGTAACATAAGGATTCTTTTTTTGCTTGTTCAAAATTTTGAACATGCTATGATCATCAAAGTATCTTCTTTGAAAAGATCAATTGATAGTAAAGTATTTGTGGCAAGAGCTGCAAATGCTTTTATAATTTTGGTCTGACGACAAGTTCAATATATTGATAATAAGATGTTGTTTCAGTTTTATATTTTGCAGTTGAACCAATTTTCATAGTTGCATATTGGGCAAACATTTCTGCAAACAATAACCTTAGTCTTATTGATGCTAACTTGCATATCAGTCAGCACTAACCTCACCAATGATATCAATTTGCTTTTATAGCTTAAAGGAAGTTTTTGTGAAGTAAACAATATCATCCAAAAATATGAAACTATAAACATAGGCAATATAATTTGAAATTTATATGGCTCTTATTTAATGCTCTGACTGTTGTATTTTTCAAAAAATCAAGTTACAAAAATACAAAAAGTTTTCTAATTTTTGCCTGTGGTTCTATGTCTGAAATACTTCAGAGCTGTTATACTTTTCCACCTTAACCTGTTTCAAAATTATCAAAAATTTGATGTAATGTGTTTTGAACTGGGAAAAATGGTCTTACCTTTACTCCATCCTCTACAAAATAGAACAAGGCCGACGGGGATGGAACATATTCTGATAGCCACTCCCCCTCTATACCAAACCCAAATTTCTGGCCCACATGTTTCACCTGCAGGCTGAAATAAAATCAAAATAGTTAAACCTTTCCCTCATATATTACTACTTTAACCCATTACCAAACAATAACAACATTTAACCACTTTGTTGCAGACGACTTAGAAAAAAATTGTGGGAAAAGGAGAAATTGCTCGTAACAAGCAATTTTTCCTTTTCCCACAATGTTTTCTGCCCAAATATTTTTCAATTTCATCACATTTTGAAATGTCGTCTGCAAACTCTTTCAATTTCGGACATACCAGAATTTGGCGTTTGGTAAAGAGTTAATGCATCTACAGAAAAATGTTTATAAAATCATTCTTGCAAAAGTTAAACTTGCCTCTGAGAAACAATTTGTTCTGATCGATGATTCCACTGATTATCATGAACAAAACATCATTTTCATTCTTTCTTAATGCTGCCAGCTATTTGGAGAATTTGGGAACTTAACAATAGTGCTATAAGAAATAATTTAGAATTGAAGCTGCGTTTCAAAGATGTGGGAACATTTGGAAGTTAAAACTTAATTTCTTTAAAACTTTACAACAATTGTATTGTGGTATAATAACCATTTGAGAATAGTCATAGCATGCAAAATTTGGTCACATTTAAGTATCTAAATCCTGTATAAAGTGCATTGATATGTATTTAAATCAAAAGCATTGCAAAGGTTTTGGAATCTACCACATTTAAACTGAACAAACTTAGATACATTGATGCCTTCTGAATAAATCTTATTGTCAATGGCTATTTCTAATTGTATGTATATCTTACAACAATATGAAACTGTTTGTCTTTAAAACTTCAGTCTATGGCATTCTATTTTGGCTTTCAAATGTTCTCATTATGTGAACAAGCAACTCTAAAATATTGATCCATGTTTTCTTAAATATATAAATCCCAAACCATTCAATTTCATGTATCAATACTTAGAAGAAGTACTTAGAATTTTGATATTTCTTAATCATTTCCCTTCCTACATTCTTTTTACTGGTCCTAATTGAAAGTAATATTAGAAAAGGATTATGAAAAAAAATGAATTAACAACATACTGTGATAAAAGGAGTCCGTGGAGACAAATAATTTCTATCTATTTCACAGTGTATTGAACATTTCATTTATCCTTTGTTCATGCATTGCTTTCTTTTTTTATTATTCTCAAAAATGCAAATGAAGGCTATGGTTAAATTTCAATAAAATAATTTCCAATGAAACTTATTCATTTTACATCAATTGTGACGTAAGCTTGAAGCTCATTGAATTCAGTTTCTATGTTTGCTTTCTGGAAACAAAACCAGCCCTAACACGGAGTTGTGGTCTAGGCCCAGCATTTTCACCTCTCTGCTAATGTGTATTAAACCCAGGACCTTTGATACCAGTGGCTGACTCTCTACCTCTGCACCAATGTCGCCCATAATTTGAGTATAAACGTGTACTTACCCATCCACATAGCCTCCTGTATCCGAGGAGGAGCCCATGGGATCTGGGTCATGATACAGCAGGTCAAACAGGCAGCCCATTAGGACAGCGAACTTTGTTTCTGAACTGTCCACTGAAGGCTTCTCCATTTTACCAATCTCAACCTCAAAGTAGCTGTTACTCCGGCTAAACTGCGTGTTGGAAATGTAAACTCCAATGCTATGTTCCGATGTGCTGACATTCCTGTGAAATGTTTCAAATGAAAATAGTACATGTATCTGGAACTAGCAAAAAAAAATATACTGAAGAGATGGTACATTCTATTTATCATTTCTTTTGTACTTTACATTGATCTGCACTTTTCATTGAACCAATTTTCATAGTTGTATATGGGGCAAACATTTCTGCAAACAGTAACCAAAGTCTTATTGATCTTAACTTGCATATTTGTCAGCACTAACCTCACTAAGGATATCAATTTGATTTTATAGCTTAACCCTTTACCAAATGGCAAATATTCCACCGTCCCAAATTGAACGGGTTTGCAGAAGACATTACAAAATGTTTGGGTTAATATATAAAAATGGGTTTCTTGCCTAAAAAAGACAACTCTTAAGAGGCCAAGTTCGAAAAAAAAAGAACAAACAGGTTGTCTTTAACACAAGAAATGAAAATTCTTTTAACTATAAGATTGTCATATGCTTATGCTTCCACTTTGCATGCATCACTAAGTTCAAAATAGGTTTAACGGGTTACTGAAAAATGAAACAGTATTGATGTATGAGTTTACAATGTGGTCAACAGTATTGGTCTCTTGGGTCATTTGATGGTAAACAGTATTGGTCTCTTGGGGCATTTGATGGTAAAAAGAATTGGCATTGGAGTTAATTGTGCAAAAAACAGTATAAGTGTCACAGTTCATTGTGAAGTAAACAGTATTGGCCTTGGAGTTTATTTTGCAAAAAACAGTATTGGTGTCAAAGTTCATTGTGAAGTAAACAGTATTGGTGTCAAAGTTCATTGTGAAGTAAACAGTATTGGTGTCACAGTTCATTGTGAAGTAAACAGTATTGGCCTTGGAGTTTATTTTGCAAAAAACAGTATTGGTGTCAAAGTTCATTGTGAAGTAAACAGTATTGGTGTCAAAGTTCATTGTGAAGTAAACAGTATTGGTGTCACAGTTCATTGTAAAGTAAACAGTATCGGTGTCACAGTTCATTGTGAAGTAAACAATATCGGCGTCACAGTTCATTGTGAAGTAAACAGTATCGGTGTCACAGTTCATTGTGAAGTAAACAGTATTGGTGTCAAAGTTCATTGTGAAGTAAACAGTATCGGTGTCACAGTTCATTGTAAAGTAAACAGTATTGGTGTCAAAGTATATTGTGAGGTAAACAGTATTGTTGTCAAAGTTCATTGTGAAGTAAACAGTATTGGTGTCAAAGTTCATTGTGAAGTAAACAGTACTGGTGTCTAAAGTCTATGTTTGGTTAACAGTATGTCTGTCTAAAGTAATTGTGTACTAAATGGATTATGTGCCTGAAGATACTGTTAGATTCAAAGAATTCATGTGTAAGATATACCTTAGAACTTGTCTGTTATCATCATTCTCATACATGATAAGTCTGTCAAGAAGATGAATGTCAAGAAAAGGTCGACTTGACATACTGCTTGGAATAAAGGGCTCAATTCCTTTGAGAAACTTGTGGTGTCTTGCCTCCTGAAAGGGAAGGAAATATGCACTTATCTGATTCATGTTCCTTACCCCTTTACCAAGCTCCAACATTTGACTGTCCCAAATTGAAAGAGTTTGAAGAGAAATTGGAAATACAATCTTCTGATAGGACAGAAAACATTGTGCTCGTTAAGAGCCAAATCTCCTTTTCCCACAATGATTTACAGAGTCGTCTGCAACAAACTGGTCAAATGTTGATATTCTTTGGTAGAGGGTTAAATGGAAGGCAACATATTTCTATCTGGACCATGTTCAGGCAGTGCTTGACTTCTTCAAGGGTCTGATCAATGTAATCCCAGACACCTTAACCCAAATATTACCAAATAATAACGACATTTGACCAGTTTGTTGCAGACGACTCTGGAAAATATTTTGGAAAAAGGAGAAATTGCTCTTAACGAGCAATTTCTCCTTTTCCCACAATGTTTTCTGCACCATCAGAAGATTATTTTTTTAAGTTCATCACATTTTGAAATGTTGTCTGCAAACTCTTCCAATTTGGGACAGTCGAAAATTTGGCATTTGGTAAAGGGTTAAAGGAAAGGGGACATGCACATTACTCTTACACATGCACTAAACAACTCCCTATAGAAAAGGTTATAACCATGTATAGACCGGTATATCAACTCCATCATAAACAGTTTTATTTGCATCAAAAATGCATTTACCTGGCAAACCAAACAACTCCTTTAAAGTACATGTATGTTATCTTTTTTAACAAACTAACATGGACCAAATTCATATCACATCTTAAGGCCAATTTCAATGGTACATAACTCTGAAGAGCACCAGAGTCTATGAAGTTAGGTAAAACATTGCACAATATCAGTTAATGGCATTAAAATTGTTAAAACTTGACTAATATCCCTTCAACATTTTGGAGCTAAGTTGTTCATCAACTTCTTGCAGTTTGTCCAATAGACAGGAAGACAATTCATTCATTCTATTTCAAATGGATTTCACATCGCCTCTACACAATTTCAGTAATGTTGCACTGTATGGTTGATGATGATCGAGAAAGACCCCAAACTTGACTGCTGATAAGGACTTTATTGTTAAGCCAAGTAAAACCATTGCATTCCATAGATAAGGCAGCTACTCCCTCTAATAAATCTAAATGGGCCACATCACGGGATAAGGGGCACTCGGACATAGCAAACAGTGTAGCCCTAGACCAGCCGCCACGTCACTGAAGTGGCGGCTGGTATGGGGTTACACTGTTTGCCATCTTAGAGGACATCAAGTTCTACCTTTAGATAAATACAAATGATAACTGTCGTGACTAGATGCTGGAATAATAGCGCTGAAAAAGAGCTGAGTCAGCAGTTTTCATTTATGTCCGAGTGCCCCTTTTCACGTGACACGGCCCAAATGCTGTCAATGGGATTTGAACACATGCAGAGAGGGGCCATGTGATTTCAAGTTCTGTACTCTAACCACTAAGCCAAAGAGGCCTTTACAGTGATACAAAAAGACTTCGCCATAACCTATCTTTGCAAACTTTGCATGAGGGGTGTACTTACTTGAAACAGTGAAATAGTATTTTAACAATTTACAATCCAATACATACAACAAAGGTTCAATGTAATTCTACTTACTTTAGCAACAACTTTGGAGATTGTGGACATAACATGTTCCTTTATTGACTTTGGATCAGCAGCAGAGTCAAATGGAATGATGACCTGTTGCAATTCTGCATTTGTTACACTTTCAAAGAGACACTGAAATATCACAAATGATTAAAAGTTGAACCATTTAGGAGTAAAGACTGTTAAGTAAGATTGAAGATAGACATATCCTTTTGTAAAGTAGTTCAAAACCTGCAGCACAGTCTTTGAAGCAGTCCTTGCTGCTATTGCGCTTTTAGTCCATTACCAAACATTTGACCACTTTGTTGTAGACGCCTTTGGAAAACATGGTGGGAAAAGGAGAAATTGCTCTTAATGAGCCAATTCTCCTTTTCCCTCAATGTTTTCTGCCCTATCAGAAGATTATTTTTCAATTTGGGTAAGTCAAAAATTTAGTCTTTGCTAAAGGGTTAAGTTATTTGAGATGGCTCTGAAATTTATTTCCTTCAAGTTTATGAAGCTAATGATGCTGATAGTGACAAACTGCTTTGTTTTAAATATATTCTGCAGTTGTCTAGTAAAGAGGTTTATGTGAATGCTATTTCCTATATTTAATATTTCATGTTTGCTACAAGAAATATTTCAATATGTCTCTATGCTGAAATATCAATTTTCAAGCACTTAAGTAAATCTTAACCTAGATGGTTTAACCCTTTACGGTATATAGCGCCGTTCGCCGCCTTATCGATCACCGTATTAAACCCTTTTTGCCGTTATACCTATTACCGTATAAAACCTATTTTGACGTTCTATCCATGACCGCATAGAATGCTTTTTGACAGCTGAAAAATTCATTCAACTTTAACCCTTAATTACACACCTTTGCACACACGAAACTTTCTCCAAGTTTCATTTTCCTCTAAAATAAATATGTGTTCTTTCATTTCCCATGATAAAATCATAGGGTCAAAGTTTAAACCTTTGCTCTAGAGAGAATCTTTTGAAAATGGTCTCACGACACCCTTACGAAAATAACGCTATCAAATTGAGATGAAGGGAATTCAAATTACAAACCCAATATTAATGAGAGGCCTTCAATATCCAGTCATAAAAGATCAAAACAATGCTGATTTGTAAAGACTCGATAAGGATTTCATGCAATTCTTTAGAAACTTAACACATTTCTAAAAATTCTATCCAATTAAAACGAGAGCATACGGCACGCAACCTGTAAAGGATATTTATGACACAGAGCTATTGTTCAAAGTTTAAAGGCGATTAAAAATAAAGCCGTCGAATAATTGACATTATTTAGACGACTATTTTAAAATATCACGCCAATTTTGGTGTTTCAGATCGCAGGTCAGACATCAATGTAAATTCAGAGCAGTCTTTTGTTGTTTTTTTTAGCCTGAATATGATGAAATGTTGATAAATCTTACCAATTCACGGACAAGCAAATTAGATCATTCCTCCGAGTTCGACTACAACAAAGAGCTTTTGGTAAATTCATTACCCACGGACATGTATTTTACGGAACTATTAGCATGTTTCGTTGTCATTACGAATTGATATTAACCCTTTTATATGTATATGAAGGACCAGGTTTAACTACTTTACTAAGCAATATTGTGTTGAAAAAACATTCTTTTTTTCATTTTGGAAACGGTTTTAATGGTAATTGAAGTAAAACGATTCAGCTTTGTTGAGAAATATGCAAAGACAAAGTATGTATCTCGAGTCATGAATGGAATTCCCTGCAATTGATGACAAAACAGAAACACAAATTAGGGATCTCTCAGGGAGAACACATAAGTTTTATTACTTTTGATTTTGTATAATTCACACCGATTATATAGTTTCAATGTATGTTTAATTTTCTGCACCTTAATCCTGATATGAATGTATCACTTAATAAAGAAAAAAACATCAACTTAAAAGGAAATTTTGTTCTCGTCGTCTTTTATTCTTTGGGAAAATCTATTAGATGAACGTAAAATGCATTAATTTGGGTTTGATTAACAGTACCCCAATCAATAACAATTATCAAAGATAATCCTGTGCAAATAGGTACCCAGGGTGACTGATTATGTATGCGTTAATGGTCTCCGATAATCGGATGGTCTATACCTATGGTGTTACTGATAAGCCTTATCTCTATACCTTAAAGGGTTAAGAAACCAATGTGAGAATAAGAGGAATTGCTCATGAATAGTTCAAATTCCAAAGCAACTATGTACCATATTCTTTCCAAGCCACTGACTGTTCTACCACATGAACACCATTTACAAGTGTCTGGATAATCAATAGAATGATTATAATGAATAAATCATTTATCATTGAAATAATCAGCTCATCGACCTTTTGACAATATGTGATAGGTAAAACTTGAAAGCAACAATAGATGACAAATTGAAGAAAGAAAAAAGATAAAAAACATTTTAAATTAATAGAAATGTCATTGAGTGAAATTCAATGAGGTAAAATGATTATTTTTCCATAGGGAGTAATCTATGCTTTTGTCACAATTAACTCTAAAGTATGTTGCATTCGATATTATGAGGTGTAATTGAGTAAAGGATAAACTAATCCACATGATATTGGTCTGGCTAATAATAAAAGAGAGGAGAGAACTTTTTTTTCTTTTTATGGAGGTATGAAATCCTAATGCACTTTTTGTTCTCAAACTTCAATGTAGACAAAAAGAGTCTTTTCACACCTTAACCCATTACCAAACAATAACGACATTTGACTAGTTTGTTGCAGACAACTCTAGAAAACATTAAGGGAAAAGGGGAAATTGCTCTTAACGAGCAATTTCTCCTTTTTCCCACAATATTTCTGCCCTATCAGAAGATTTTTTTTCAATTTCATCACATTTTGAAATGTCGTCTGCAAACCTTTTCAATTTGGGACAGCTAAAAATTTGGTGTTTGGTAAAGGGTTAACAGTATTAAAGTATTTACAAACAAAACTTACACTTGAAGCAGACAGTTCTGTTAATGTTACATTCCAGTCCCCAGCCTGAAGGTCACGTTCAAGGAGGGCAGATTTTCTGTCAACAACAGTTCCATTCTTCAGGTATGTTGATAAACTATTAGACATGGACGGGGTTGGAACAACCAACACCTGGCAGTCATGCCTGTCCACTTTACGGCCTGGAAAAAGAATTTAAACAGCATCTAACCATACTTGAATGAAAAAAAAATCAAAACAGTTTTGACTGGAATGGCAAAATTAATCTTTACCTTTTATGAAGCAAAGCATAAATGATTGTAATGGCAAAATTCAAATCTGTTTCTCAATCTTAAAAGAAGATTCATTTTGCCATAACACTCTAAAAACATTTTGATTTATTTCATTTAACTAGGTTTGATGTTGTTTTCAGTTATCATGCATCTTAGATAAAGTTCATTACTTTTCCTTTTTTTTTGAACTGGAACTTACTTTTTAAGCCTGAGTTTTCAAACCTTTTTAGAATTAGACCTATGTAAGTTATCGTATTTAACTTAGAAATAGAGTAGACAGAAAAATAATACAATTATTTCTCAAATGTTTGAAATTTCTCATCATCCCATCATGGTCGATGAAATAACAACACCGTTTCTCTACATTTGTTACAGAATTTCAAAAATCCATTCCTGGCTAAAAAGAGTTGGCAAAAGAGAATTGGACACATTTTCCCAATAGAAGAACTTACTTATCATTTCTCCTTTTGTTCTTAGATCAATTTTGCAGTGTTTCATCAATTACTTGAATAATTCAAAACTCCTTTTCTGTTCAAGAAGCCAATCATCATGCTGAGGGTTCAATGCAAAACTATAGCAAGTCCTTCACATTTGTAAGAGACTTGATATAGTCTTACATTGAACAATTGACATGTCAGTGTTGACGAGTTAGTAGGTCCTTCAGGAGTCCTTTAACCCTTTACCAAGCACCAAATTTTCGACTGTCCCAAATTGAAAAGGTTTGCAGACGACATTTCAAAATGTGTTGAAATTGATAAATAATTTTCGGATAGGGCAGAAAACATTGTGGGAAAAGGAGAAATTGCTTGATAAGAGCAATTTCTCCTTTTCAGACATTGTTTTCCAAAGTCGTCTGCAACAAACTGTTCAAATGTTGTTATTGTTTGGTAATGGGTTAATGTCGTCCAGAGACAAAAAAAAAGACTACCTTTAAAGATGTCGCTTGGACACCCATCAGTTTGAAACTCGCCCGCAAACAGTCCCAGGTATGACATTGAGGTACCCATAACACTGCATGTTGTCCTTGTCTCATGTTTGGGTATCAAATCAATGAGGAAAGCTATAGTGTCATCTGTCAGTCTGGAGCAGCCATTTAGGTCAATCTGAAATGTGAAGGAGATAAGGAGATACCACAAGCCCCGTTTCATCTATTATTCAATCAAATGAGCTTAAGTGATTTGTTCAGTTTCAAAACAAACTTTGATGACAATTAGTTAGAATAAAATATCTGTATGTGTGCCTCTTCCCAATTCAAAGCAAATAATGGTGATATCATCAAATCAGGAAAAGCAGCTTTTTCTTTATTATATTTGGAAAAACCATTATGGCAAAAGGGGGAATAGCTTGTTATGAGCAATTTCTCCTATTCTTACATCTTTTTTATACTATCGATTGTAGGTGAATCAAAAGAAGTAGATGTAACCAAGGTGAGAAAAACCTTCAGCCAGACCGGGACTCGAACCCGGGACCTCTGCAAACCGTGTGAATGCTCTACCGACTGAGCTATCTGGCCCACTTACACATTCAACTCTACCTTCTAAATCGAGACCCCTACTACATAGATATGGTGTAAATGGCTTACATATGGTAACAAATATGCCCAAGATTTACTTGAGTGGTTTAAGATAAATATTTCAGCATTGATACTTTACCCACATTTGGATTATTTCTTATTGCAAACATGAAATATCAATTAAAGGAGGTTAGATTCAGATAAACCTCTTTACTAGACAACAGTTACTACTGAATATATCTAAAACAATCCCACTTTTCAAATTTCCCTGCCTTTGAAGATTTAACACCTTCATAAAATGAAATAAATGTTAGAACCACATTCATTATCTTAATAACTCACTAGCTCAGTCATCAGCAATGTCAGCTTACAAGATATATGGTGTACATTTTTAAGCCTAGCTTTAATATTGGTATTTTGAAAGTCAATTACGATAAATAGGACATTAGATTACTTGGGTCCAACCACTATGCAATTATTCTCCTATTGGAAAATAATCATTTGTTCAGACAAAATAAAAGTAAAACTTTTTTTTTATTCAATAAATATTGTAAAAAAAACAAAAAACATTATGTTCCTCTGAAAATTCAGCAAAAGAGTGATAAATAACTAAATAAATAACCTGCCAATTAAGAGCAAATTCTTTTCTTTTCTTACAGTTTCTGAAGTCTATGACAGTAACACTAAAACATGTTGATGATGTAACTTGTTAAACAGAAAGCTGATGAAAATGATATTGCAACTACACACTAATTCTCACCTTTTGAACACCCTTTGATACTGAAGATTCAATAATATCCAATAGGCATCGCATGCCATGATCTGTTATGAGATTACATCCAGTCAAGTCTATATTGGTCAGATCAGAGAACGTCTCTTGCTGTAAACAAAAATGTTAGTTTTCAAAAAGGAAAACTATTTATTCTCTCAAATTGTGTGAGGATAAAACCCAATGAAATCCATGTTGAAAGGAGTCAGTGGCTTAACCCGTAACCAAACAATAACAACATTTGAAAGCTTGCTGCAGACAACTCTGGAAAACATGGTTGGAAAAGGAGAATGTTTTCTACCCTATCAGAGGATTATTTTTCAATTCCATCACATTTTGAAATATGGTCTGTGAACACTTTCAATTTGGGACAGTCAATAAATTGGCGTTTGGCAAAGGGTTAAAAAGAATATTGTTCCTGGATTAGCGAGAAAATACCAGGTGTGTTGGCCACTTCAATATTATTGGAAACCCATTGAAAGCAATGAAATTCAAAAATCCAACCACCTAACAAATTGGTGGGAATGGTAGGGCAGAATTCATAATTCATGTGAAATTAAAGGATATTCCAATGACCATCTCTGAAGAGCATAGAGTAATGACTCAATGTGTTTTTGTTTATGCTAGAAATGACATCTCACAGACTGGGATTTCAACTTTTTGAAATAAATTGTCTTCAACAAAAAAAATGACGAAAATCAATTTTTAAAGTAAAATAAGATTAGACTATTGACACCTTTCCAACCCCATTCATAACCTTACATAAAAGATATACATGAAGAACATTTGTATCGCAGATATTCCAAATTGCTTAAAAAAGGTTTTAATGTAAAAAATATGATCTAAACTTTTTTTTTAGAGATCATTGTCATTCGTAAAGGTATAACTGCTCTTGTCAAGTGACCCTAGCAAGGTGGAAAAGAAAGAATCCTTGCATTTATTTATAAACCAGCTTTCTCATAGAATCCCTGACAGGCACAAAAGCTCACTTCACATTGACTTAATATCAAATACGGGATTTGGGCAACTTAAAAGTAAAGAAATTGAAAATGGTATGTGGTTCAGTGACAATGGTTGTTGACATCAAATTTTTAATGATTATTACTTCTAATGCACCAACTTCTTAGTTAGACTCTTTAGGAATTATGTAATAGGAGCAAATTTCCTGGAGCAAAGTTGGAATATTCCTTTGGCAAAACAGTTTTCTAGAGGCATCATGCAATTCCTCTTTTATTCATAACAGATTCTCTAGTTATAAACAACAGGTGCGAAGACTTGTATTGATGAAGAAAGAGGTTAAAATTCACTTACAGGTTGTTTGACTTTCCTCTTGATAAGTTGTAATACTGCGTCTGTAACATAGCCATTCCCGTTCAATACTATCTCTGTTATTTTCTCATTCCCTTCCAACGTTTTCTGGGGAAAAAAAAGAACAATAAGTAAGATTAACTTTCTTCCAAACGTTATGAGCAATTTCTCCTTTCCTCACAATGTTTTCGAAAGTCGTCTGCAACAAAGAGTTCAAATGTCGTTATTGTTTGGGATAGGGTTGAAATATGGAAAACATCATGTTCTTTGTGCTATTTGGAAGGGAGCATTGTGCCCAAGGAGAATTTGCCTATAAGTTAATCCTCTTAAAGCCAGAATAGCACAACCGCACATTTATAGTAAAATTATCTAAGTTCTAGAATGTTTGACAATTAACACAAACTTTAAAATCCTTTTTAAAGAGTAACTGAGATGGTAATATGTTCATATCACATTTTTCAAAAAAGTTCAGACGCTAAGGATTGTTTACAATTAAGGTTAAAAGAAGTGAATTGGCCGCTGGCCTGTGATCTAATCTGTTTGTTAAAACAAAAACTACTTTTAGAAAATTAACCAGCATTCTGAGGGTTAAACAAGTATGTTGTTATTGACCAATTCACTAACTTATATATATTTATAATTATTTGTTCAGTTTTATATACAGTCAAACTTGTGCTTACGGTCACTTGTGGTCAGCGGTCTTTGCCGTTAAACGGCCATTTTAAAGTCCTCCCAAGCAATTAGACTCTTTAAAATTCTTTGATAAGCGGTCTTCTCATGACAATAATGTTGATGCTTTTAATTCCCAATATAATTATAAGTACAGAAATATCAATTGATATTTGTGTACTTATATTTATATTGGGATTTAAACGCATCAACATTAATTTAGTTATGTTGCGATGCTGAATCTTAATGATGGAGGCATACCCCATACTAAACCGCCCATAGTGGCTGGTCAAGCTGGGTAGAACCATAGGCATTCCATAAGTCAGCCAAGAGACTACCTCTCATGAAAATCCAAATGCCGTTACCGGGGTTTGAAACCATGTGGAGGGGGCGTAATTATAAACAATAAGAAAAATTAACTTTTTGTTATGACATAGTACTTAGGAAAATCATTTTGGCCAAAGTAGAAAATTGTTCATGTTTTGAAACAATTCATCCTTATGAAGCACATGCATTAAAAACATGTATTAATCAACCCTTTAACAAACACCAAAATTTTCGACTGTCACAAATTGAAAGAGTTTGCAAACGACATTGCAAAATGTGATAAAATTGGAAAGTAATTTCTCCTTTTCCCACAGTGTTTACTAGAGTCGTCTGCAACAAAGTGATAAAATGTTGTTATTGTCTGGTAATGGGTTAAGGAGCTAAAACTCTCACCAGTAGGTCCTTGTTCAAGGGAATGTAGCCCCTAAAGAGGGATTCCTCTTTGTCTACGGTCAGCACGGTACTCATGCTTCACGCTGACGTAACCTGAAAATAAATACCACCATAAATAAACTACAGAAAGATGTATATTCCTTTCTTTCATTTTTTGTCAACAGTTGTTGGTTTCAATTTGGACCTATGAAATATGCCCATATGGTTGAATGGGTAATTTTCTTTCATATGGCTTTAGTATTAAACCATTATTGATACATATAAGGGGGACTTGCTTGTATGAAGCCATTTACCGTACCATTTATTGATACAATTTTAACGAGGGAAGTATTTGCGTTTATCGACTTTATATGTGGGTTTCATCAATATTTCTTTCAATTTTTAATAATATCTTTATGGTCTGAATTCATTGGTCCATCACAGCTACATGAAAACAGAACATGGAAAAAATCTTAATGATCTATAGTAGATTGCTGTTAAAAAAGAGGCATAAAGGGTTAACTTATCAATCTATACAACCTACACAGGTGCTTGTTCAAGAAAATTTGAAAATCAAGATTGAATGTTGTTGAAACAATACAGTTTTTGTATTGTTGTTTGATATATAATCAAATGAAGCTTTCAAAAGCATAATTAATTCATGAAGCCTTAATTTATCTAAGTGTGTACAGTTTATGTATGCGGAAGATCTAAAAAGCAATGTCACACTTTGGTGAAAAAAAAAAAAAACATGTTAAAATTCACTTTATACACACTTTTGAAAATAAAGAAGGATCTAATTTTGCTTCCAATGACTACTCTTCAGTGTGTAGCATAAAATTATAACCTAACAGCTGTTGGGCAGTTTTAAATGGAATAGGTTTTACCAGAGACATAGATGACATTATCTACGTCTCTGGTTTTACCTTCCAAATTTCCTTGCATTGGTGAACAAGCACCTTTAAATCAAACAGTTTTGAAGTTCCCTATGAAACAGGGGAAAGCTTTGACCAATAATCACAAGTATGTACAGTAACAATCCAACTGTTTCCTGATCTGTAAGGTTAGCATCACACAACATTAAGACCAATTACATAGAGAAAAGATGTCTTTGAATAACCTTGAAAATGCAAGACTTAGAGTGAAAGACATGCCTTTGTATTGCATTGAATCCTTAAATTGGGTTTTGAGACATTATCAAATCTAGTACAAAAGCAGGCAACTATTCTTAAGTATGGAAGACATCGCTTGCATTGTGGCAAAGGGTGAAATTATTTGTCACTAGCAACTTTACCTTTTGTCAATATGGATTTTTAAACTTTTACTGTGGGTCTGCAGGTAATGTGACTATGATATAAATATGGGTAAACCTGTGCTATTTGTATCAAGTTCAAAATTCCTTTATCCAATGTAACAATAGGTCATAGAAGAGTGTTTACCTACAAACATCATTAACAGATGGTATTGTGACTGAAGTAAATGCGTATGGTGAAATTATCTCTTGGATTAACCATAAAACACATAAAACATCAAAGCAAGGATAAAAGAATTGAAGGAATATTAAAAAAAATAATAATAGAAGTTTGTCATTTTTTATATATTCCAAGGTTATTCTCTGTCAAGGTTGTTAATTAACTCTTTCTATAGTATAACATTGATATCATGTCTGAAAGTAATCATAGATGAGTTGGAATCATTAAGGTAACACAAATTTTAAAAGAAAATATATTTCATGAACATAATTGATTTTAATAACCAACAATTTCTTTTCCATAGACCACAGGTACCAGTAGCAAAAGAAAATGTATTGTACTTTAAACACCAAATTTTAGACTGTCCAAAATTCCAAAAGTTTGCAGCTGACATTTCAAAATGGAATGAAATTAAAAAACAATCTTCTCATGGGGCAGAAAACATTGGGGTAAAAGGAGAAATTGCTTGTCACAAGCAATTTCTCCTTTTCCAACAATGTTTTCCAGAGTCGTCAGTAACAAAGTGGTCAAATGTCGTTATTGTTTGGTAATGGGTTTAAATGAAAGTAGAATGTAGTTTTTACCAAGGTTTATATATTTTGTTCCAACACAAAGCGAGTTATCTGAAGCCATTTTCTTGTACAGAATTAGAATAAAAGTGCAGCTTGACTTCTTAGCTACAAACTATCAATTTGTGTTCCATTTTGGGAACTCTTTCAGGAATTATTTATCCTAATTTCCTATTCTAGAATATCACCAATACAACAACACAACTTGATCCCAAAGTGACAAATGGTATTAATGAGTTCCACAATCATTGACAACTACCAGTAATTAATGAAATCATCATAATTGAAGGAGAATTGGCTAAAAATGAGTAAATTCTCTTTTTCACAATTTGATTTTAAATGTTCCCTTCTGAAAATTTCCTTAAATCTAAATGCTTTAAGGAAAAGATCAAAGATTAAAAAATCCAAATGTTTTCAGACAGAAAACGAGTAGACATGTAAGGATACCTATGTATAAGTCAAATTATTATCTTAATCATAACTATTATCGTACCTGATCTAAAGAGCTAATTTAAACATATTTTATTGCCAATCAATATACATAGTTATTATACAAGTATTACATGCAACTGAATTGATCGATATATATATATATCAGCAAAAGGATCTGGCTACAATTCCTTACAACTTAGAATTGACCATTCCTTTTTATACTCTGCATAAGTATAGAGTCAGAGGTACAATGTGTTTTAAAAATAAATATGCTGGCATTTGATCTAACTGTTCGCTACTCTGAGTATCTTTCCATGGCAAAATTAAGCATATATTTAAGGTTTTGGAAAGCAGACGACACAAACATCTATTTTTAGAAAATTACCAAGCATTCTAAGGGTTTAGATTTGGGATCATGTGTTCACAGTGAGACATTACCCACAGATAGAGGGCAATCAAAGCCCTGCTGAACAAATCAAAAGACTTTTGAAAAATTTCAAACCGATATACCAATATTTAAGACCATGACCTTTCAAAGCCTATTCAATTGAAAATATTTGATAATGTAAACATAAAAGCTATAATCAATATGTATAACTTACTCTTCACTACACAAAAATGTTTGAGTGAATGAATAACCATTCAAACCAGTCCAACAAATTGGAGTGCATTAATTCTTATAGAATGATGAGGAAATTTCAAATCCAGGTGCCCTCACAATATGCAAATGCTCCTTTTATAGCAACATTTTTTCTAGGTCATTTGCATAAAAAGGTTGTATTTTGTGAAGACTGTAAAAGGGACAAACCACATTTGTTGAACCCTTTTCTGCAGTTAAAACCACCTGTAGCACACAACCTTGGAAAAACAATTACAACAAAAGAAAACAAGTAAAATTCAACCGCAGAACTTGATTTTTCTTTCTTTATCATTACTCTAAAGGTAATAAAGAAAACACCAGGTGTATAGTTAGAAATGTTTATTTCATTATAAAAACTGCATTGCGCATAAGATTTATAAAAGAGGTTGCCTTCTACAGAAAAATAATACCACAAAAGACATTTCAAATGAGGACTGCAAATGTTAGTTTCATGACAATAGCCTGATCAGCAACGAAACGGAAATGAAATCCATGTAAAAAGAATTATTAGTCTACTCATTCCGAGCAGTATCTCCTTATTCTACAATGGTTTTTTTTTTTAAATCTACTGCAGTGTCTTATTCTGACAGTATAAAGTGTAATTTCTATGGCTGTATTCTGATCTTTGAAATTGTAACTATTGATGTTTACAAAAAGTCCAAGTCCTTCAAAGAATGCATATTTCAGTAACACCTTATAATCGGGTCAATATACACTTTGACCCCCAAAAAATTGCTACAAAAGGTATTTTAACTGATTCTGATAGGGTAGAATGCCCTTTATAACATATCAAAAGTTTACCAAAATCCGACTTCCGGAAAGATGTTTTTTTCAAGATGGCCGCCAAGATGGCTGCCAAAACCTATTTACGGTCATAACTTTGTAACTATCCACTCAAAATTGATAATTTTGGTGTCTTTACATAGGTTTTTGGGGTCAGAGAACACTTAAAGATCACTATAAATAGTATAAATTTATTCTATTACACAGAAATCTAACATGACATACAAAAATAGACATATCCTCAATAGGAAGGACGTCAAATACATAACGTTTGACTTAGAGGTGATAAATTTTGGGGTGGGCAAAGCAGTGATCTTGTCAATGAGCAAACATTTATGAGGTCTTTTAAGAGTGTTGACAGTCTAACTCGCGGCAGTGGAATGACCGAGGAAATGCAAAGCCTTTGAACCTTATCTGCACCTTAAACATCTGAGTACAATAGTGCAATGCAGGGTTTCACAGACCTGGCCTATACTAGAAGTCCACAGCACAACGAGTCGACTGAGGCACGCATAAAAAAAGATGCTTCTGATCTGGAGAAAATGCACCTTGATTGGAACCCGCTCACCCTACACAGCTGATTCTACTCTGAGAAACATTTTCAATGGGATAGTGGCTTAGTCAGATGTGAATGTGCATGCATTTCAGGACATTTGGAACAAGATCATATAAGATATCAAAGGAAAGTCGGCCTTTGTTTACAAATTTAAGAGAAAGTTTAAGAGAAGATATAAAGCCAAAACCTTTGGAAAAAGCTCCGCTCTAAGGATTGGTGAAGCCCCTGCTATTGATCCCGTCCTTCTGTTCCATTGTTTCCTTTTAGTGTCAAAATCTGGAGATCTTTCCCCTGAAGACGTATAGTCTTATGAACTTAACCCCCGTCTTCCCGACCTCTTTGAAGCCAAGAACATACATTGCAAAGCAGACAAGCCACAGATCATTTAGGTAATTAGAGGCCATGCTGAAAACGCATCAAATGAAGATGTGATGAACTGAGTCCCTGAAACAGAGTGTTATGTGCTTGATGGTGCATAGCTTACCTCGGAAAAAGGCAACCAATATAAAGCAGTTGCTGAGTCTTGTGCAGATTTTACTGCGAGATATAACATACAAGCACTAGTGGTGTATGTGGTTAAGAAGATGGCCCTTCTTTCAAAGGCAAGACACAACAAAAATGAGGAAAATTGTGAACCATGTTGTGAGTGTCTCCAAAGAAACAGAATGCTCATGCAAAAAGGAGGACTTTTATTTCGCGACAAAAACAAGGCAGGCATGATTGCTCTGATCAGCATAGCTCTGACCTTTAGCTGGTGTAATTTCTTTGCTTCACCAGGGGATGCAGCTAAAGATATTGTATAAGTAACATTGGTATGATCCCGTCATTGCACCACAGAGTTAATTGGCAAGGATACAGATTTGTTAATATTGCTACTGCATTACTCTAAAAGGTACCATAAGACCATATCCACTTCCATTCTGAAAAAAAAAAAAAACAGTCAAAAGATCACAAAGTGTGTAATATCAATCTTTTGAAAGAACTTTTAGGGGACGAAGTGTGCAATGAGTTGCTTTTTGTACTTACACAGGTTGTCATTTAACTTCAAGATTTTCAGTGTTGGAATTCTTTTCGCGAATTAATAAAATGTGTTCCAATCATGAAGGTATACGCTAATTCATTCCTCTTTCAAAAGAGGTTGCAAGAGTAAATTACAAATCTTGGAAAAGGCTTGATGGAGGGACTGTTTTGTGGAAAGTCCATTGACTCCTTAGAATCACTGTGCCATGACATTTTCACAAAGAGAGTGGCCATTCAAGAAACATCTGTTACTCCTGAGCGACCTCCTCTAACATCCCATGCAAAAGTATGGCATAACCAACGCTTATATTATCAAATCATGGTGTGGATGGGGTGCCAAATAATATGAAACCTACTGAATGGGGATGGAAACAGGAAAACAACAAATTAATTCCAATCATGACCCACTGCTATCCTGCACCTGGCAAACTATTGACAATCATACATTGTTACTGTGTTGTAGGATGTAAATCCTTTCATGCAGCCTCCGACTCTATGGACTCCCCTTCACTGCTGTATGTCTCATCCTCCAATCTCTGCCTGCTTCTCAAAAATGAGCAGAATGTAAAAGTAGGCATAGGCGCATCCGAGAAGTAGGTAGGTTTAAACAATGGAACATGTTAAATCGTGTTGACACATTTTCAATTATAATTCACGTTTAACCTAAAACATCGAAAATCTAAGAATGCAATGCTTCGAGCAATTATTTAATCTATCCGTAGATTATGACCTTTGCGTATCTGAACTTCGATTGTAAGCGCAAGATCTTCACTCCCGTTGCACAGTTGTTCAAGAAACGGTGGATCTAGCATGGTTTTGCCTTCTAACGTAACATATAGTAGCGTGTAGGCCATTATTCATACAACCGATGCTCCTCCTCCTCTTATTGTCTCAAATCAAGTTTTTAGACATTTGACTAATAATTAAGTGTTTCACAGCCGATTTCCCTTACAAGCAGCAGGTAAGGGTCGTGAGAAGTATGTTTGGACAAGAGGAGAGGCAATGGTGTCCGATAATTTGATTGGTTAGAAATTCCCTTTCATTCAACGCCACCACAAATCTGAAGATTTTTTTCTAATTGGAATCATGTTATGCTTACATATTACTGATACATGTACATTTTGACCTAAGGTCGCTGTAAAAGGACATCTAACAAAATATGTTTTACTGTTATACACGTTCAAAACATTTGATACATCAAGCAACAACTATGTGGAATTCTCATCTTTTAACCCATATGTGTTTTGTTTTTGAATTGCCCAGAAATGTAGGCCATTAAACCAATGCCTTGTCATTTGAGACCTTCTGATTCCATTTGTTGTTGTTTTACGTATTATCACATATCTATAAAATGTCTTACATTGTGTAGATTTGAGGAACAAATAGCCTAAGTACAGCTGCAATTGGCATAGGCATTAATCACAATTCATTATGATTTGTATTAAGATAATACAGTACTTGCAAAAGTACAGCCATATTTATCCCACTCCCTGCTCTTCTATTTGACTGGTCTGTACATAACTGCAAGTATTGTTCATAATAGTAAATTTTGCAGTGATAATTCGGGTTCCAAATCAAAGCATGAGAGGGGCATAGGTATAAAACAGTGTTCATATCCAGTCTGAGAACGTAGGTCGAGATGTACATGTACCACTAATCTGTAAGCATAACAGGATTCTAATCGGAAAGAAAGAACCAAACCTTCTGTCTTTTGGTGGCGTTTAATGGAAAGTAATTTCGAACAATTAAACTGTTTCGAGACCCCCGCCTGCTCCTCCGATCCAAACCTGCTTCTCATGAACTTCACCTGCTTCTCGTAAGGACAGTCGGTAATTCCTCATTCAATTATTAGTGACATAACTCAAAGAATTGGATTTGAGACAACAGTGGAATGGAGGAGCATTGGTCGTATGAATAATGGCCCATAAACTACTTTATGTTTAGAAGACAAAACCATGCTATATCCACCTTTTTCTTGAATAACTGTGCAATGGTGGAAAAGCTTTTACGCTTTCCAAGATGTTCAATTACGCAAAGGTCATGATCTATGGGTAGTTTAAATAATCACCCGAAGCATAGCATTCTTAGATTTTCGATTTTTTTATGTTGAAACTGAATTATTATCGAAAAAATGTGTCGAAACGATTTACCATGTTCCATTGATTAAAGCCTTTTCCTACTTCTATGCCTACCTTTACATTCTTCTCATTTTAGAGAAGTAGGCAGAGATTGGAGGCTGTGTATGTGGCCCCTGCCAATCTAAAAACTGTGACAATCGAAACATTCCACCAGAGGTCTGTAATGAAAAAGGGGAGGACAACACAACAGTTTTAAACCCCGAGACAAGTTCTATGGACAATAGTTATAGAGTATCAGTGAACAGCGTAAATTGTATTTCATGATTACTCAACTACCGCATTATATCATCAGTTCAATAAAAGTATTTTTTATCTCCCAAACTATGGTGTTTAACAAAAAAACAAACACCTTTGAGTCAAACGTTTTGTACTTGAGGTCTTTCTTATTGAGCCTGTGTATATTTGAGTATGTCAGGATGGATTTCTGTGTAAAAGAATGAATTTATACTATTGATATTGATCTCAAAGTGTTCTCTGACCCCAAAAACCTACGTAAAGACACCAAAATTATCAATTTTGAGTGGATAGTTACAAAGTTATGACCATAAATAGGTTTTGGCGGCCATCTTGAAAAACATCTTTCTGTAAGTTGGATTTTTGTAAACTTTTAATATGTTATAAAGGGCATTCTACCCTATCAGAATCAGTTAAAATACCTTTTGTAGCAATTTTTTGGAGGTTCGGCCATTTTTTTCCATATAATGACCCGACTATAAAGTAATTCCCCACTTAGCAACAGTTACATGTGTAAACAGTAAAAAAGATGAAACTGTTTGAGAAATTGAGAAATTCTGGTCACAAACAAAATATCAGCAGCAAATTGGAAATGAAATCCATGCAAAAGAATTCATTCCGAGCAGTACTCGTATCTCCTAGTCAGACTAATGTTACGCGATCGGGAAATATTGAGAAAAGTTTGCATCTTCACATCGAAATTAATTTGACTAAATCGTGTCTCCATACTCCAACAATTCTTTTCTTTAAAAATCTACTGCAAAGTCAAAACCTGACAGTATAAGGTGATCAAATCTCTATAGATCTAGAGCTAATGACTTTTGAACCAAATTTAAAATCGCTATTTTACGCAAGATTCATATTGATAAGAGAATAATTAGCAGCCAATGAGTAAACAGGTCTGAGTGCTAGCTTTATTTGTTACATAACATCTCCTTTTATAGATTGGAGATAACCCCTAGACTTGTTCTAATAACTTTGGAACACTTTGTATGTACCGTTTTCGTGAAATAATTGGAGTAATAAACATTTCAAACCCAGTTATTGGTAATGATGGCTCTTATGTCATGTAAACATAAACTAATGGAATGGGTTTTTTTTTCTAAAAAAAGAGGTACCTATTTTTATCACCTAAAACTTACCTATCTTTAAATTACCTACAACACTACCTACACCTACCTACTTCCGCTCAATAAAGAAATGGACCATTTATCCCTGATAGTTAAATTACAGTAGTTCTCAAATACCTTAAAGAAAACATTACTTTGTATACATTCCAATTCTTGTCAGATATTGCTTTCTGACCAGTCCCATGCACAGTATGTGGCAAATGGTTAACCCATCTCCGATTCAGATCATAAATGAGCAATTTGTCTTTTTCTAACAATAATTACACTCAAGAGAAATACTTTCAAGCTATTTCAATCCTAAGCCATCAAGATTATTGATAAAGGCTATGTAGTGTTTTGTTTGTTTAATGCCATTTCCAACCTTTTTAAATTCAAACCTATTTATTAACATCAATTGTGACAGAAGCTTGGGTGAAAATGTCAGTAAAACATATCTCCTTCCTTACTATTTCTTCAAAAAAAAAAGTTTTATGTCCTACATTGAAAGAGTTAGCGCATGCATTGTGAAAATTAATCAGCATGAACAATATGTCTTCGCTTTTATAATGTCTCC
Source organism: Cerastoderma edule (assembly GCA_947846245.1). Lineage (NCBI taxonomy): Eukaryota > Metazoa > Mollusca > Bivalvia > Cardiida > Cardiidae > Cerastoderma > Cerastoderma edule. The sequence goes on along the minus strand of OX401408.1, from coordinate 36,106,966 downwards.
AATATTTTTCTTTTCATAAGCTCCCTCAAACCTGAATAAAAAGTCTTTGGTAAGGAACCAGCTACTCATATTTTTATACTATCTCCATGATAACCAAGATTGCCATTGAGGGAAGCTGCCAACTTTTTTTTGAGTCTTTTGAATGACCCTAGCTTGGAAATAACTTCCCATGAAAGAATAAAATCATTTTTTTGGTAAATAGAAAAATTGTAAATCATATTGTTCTCTTTTTCTAGCAGTGATTTGAAACTCTTCAGCAGCAGACCTTTGAAATCAAAAGATTGTTTGGATAATTGGTTCATCAATACATGGAAACGAGACTTGACTACTGAATTAATTATTACGATGGTGTACTAACACTTAGTGGTACATTCATAAGAATTCAGACTAGCATATTTATATTGCAGACGAATCTGGAAAACTTTGTGGAACAGGAAGAAATTGCTCGTAACAAGCATTTTTTCCTTTTCCCACAATGTTTTCTACTCTATCAGAGAATCATTTTCCAATTTCATCATATTTTGAAATGTCGTCTCCAAAGTCTTTCAATTTGGAACAGTCGAGAATTTGACATTAAGTAAAGGTTTAAATTTGATTATAGGCTACTATGGGATAGACTTGTCAACACACAATGGTTCTGGATTAAAAATGTATTTCAGATGTGCTTGACTTATCTTATCTTTAAAAAATGAGCATTTGCAAATATGAATTAGTCATGAACATCCCTAGCATTTACCAAATAGGAAACATTAACCGAAGAACTGTCAATTCTTCTTTGTTCAAATCCATGGTCCTATCATACAACGGCCTCTAATGGGGTTTCAAACCAAGGAAACATGCTTTCATATAAACATTGTACAAACAATTTTTAGGAATCCAAAAGAAGAACCTGTAAAAATGTCTGCGTATGAAAATAATGTGGCATTTATAAGAACCATGGCCTTGTATATATCCGATGATTTCTTTGCCAAGTGACCTTGGGCCTGTCACTTTTTCTTTGCTTGGTATAACAAGATTACCCAGTCAGCATGAATTGTCAAATTTAAGCATTTTACAACTGAACTATTGCCATAAACCGCATTGAATTTCAATCAAACACATTGTTCAAACATAGATATACCATAGGCGTAGGGGCAGGGGGGGCCAGGGGGCCCCCCCATATCCAGACTGGGGGGGCCAGAGTATACTTTGGCCCCCCCAATATTCACAGTGGCAAATGAAGATATTTGTATAGAAAAATGAAAGAAACGAAATTTAACAGCAGAATAAAAATAAATGTGTATTTTTGTGCTCTGTGTAATACCAATTTGCCTTTTGTTACGAACAATAACCAAAATCTTTTTGACGTCATCATCGCAAATGGCATTCTGAACACATCGGGTTTATCCAATGAAAACGCAGCTCACTAAAATACCCTGGAAGTGTTGATCGACGAAAACAGTGGTGTAAAATGTGTTCTTTAAAAGGTGTCAGACTCTATATTGTCTTCAATTGTTAGCTAAAGCTTAAAGAATAATCTAACTGTTTGACTATTCCAAGTAGTTGTATCTGTGGCTGTGACAGTCTGGTCGCTGCCACATTTTGTTTAGATCAATACAATTGATTTCCGCGTGAGATCGAGAACTGGCATATCCTTTTTTTTTTCTTTTTTTTTTTCATTAAAGATACATGTTTTCATGCGCTTTCTTTTAATTCTTATAATGTTATTGAATTTGTACATGCATGAATAGTCATGAAAAAGTTTAGAAACATTTATTCTAAGACCGCTCCTCATCTGAAGTTGCCCCAATGTTGAAAACGCTCCTACGCCTATGAATGCAGGTAGCTAGTGTGTGGCAAAATATTTGAGAGAGAGCTCAACATCAATTTTCAAACAAATAATAACTCTACAAAGTCTGACATTTTCTTCAAAATTTGAAGGCCTATGAATATTTTGACATGGAAACTTAATGACAACAACATTCTCCTTTTCCAACAGAGTTTTCTTAGGTATAATCATTGTAATGAGATAAAATACAAGGAAATATTAAAATGCTCATAAAGTGTATAATATAAGTGATCTGTTGACATGTTTTTAAAGTACACTGCATGACAAAGCGTTTGAACAAAAGTAAATGAGCATTTATGGAGAGGTTATATTGAAAACCATCAGTTGTCCTTACCTATTCCTTCATGCTGAAATTTGTAATTTGTCCACAAAGAAAGTAACTATATAACTACAGGATAACTATAGACCCATTTGATCCAATCATCAAACAAACAAACATTAAAAGACAGAAATACATAATTGATAACAATTTCAAAGGGTCTCAATCATTGCCAAGAAATGAGAATTTGATCATGAAGAGCGAGTTTTCCTTTGGTCACTATAATTTAACTGTTGTCTGAAGCAAAGGCCAAGAGTTAACCCTTGGAACGTACTTCATGCTTTTGCAAACAGATAATATCACAGGCATTGCCACCAAGTAAATCTGTTTGCTACTCTGACTATTTTTCCTCATCAAAATTAAGCAGATATTGAAGGTTTCTGAAAGCAGACTACACAAAAATCTATTTTTAGAAATTACCCATTATTTTAAGGGTGTTAAGTGTTAAGACATTGGAGACAAGGACTACAACTTGACCACTTGACCTCTGAGCATAAATTATAAATAGAGCCATGTATGTTTATTCATTATGTAATGCTAATCCAACCCTTGAATCTTAATATGGGATAGGATATTCTCTACTTTACATAGAGAAAATAGGCCAAAGTACATCAAACGTAAGAAATTAATCAATCTATCAATTGTGGAAAAAGGTGATATTCTAAAGCCATTATGAAACAAGAAAATCTAGCTTGATGAGTTGGTTTACTTAGACTATCTAAAGTTTATATACAGAATCAGAGCTTTGTTATCCAGCAAAGTATCATTTTTCATACACACTTCATGTGGGTTTTTTTTCATTCTTTCATTTTTAGTACAGACTTAGCTTTCTCTGTCCTACAGTTGATTGATTCCTATTTTATTTATTATAGGACAAATGTTCAGGGAGGTTCAACACTTCACCATTGGACTATCTTGAAATATGATATGTATTTCGATGTATTCAATTCAATTCAATTCAATTCAATTTTTATTCAGCATAAAATAGCACAAAGCATACGTATAGCCATAAATAAATAATGCATACATTTTAACACATGCATAGACAGTAACATATCGGTTTTCAAGAGAAGAACAAGATAGAAAGTTGATACAGTTATAGTTTTCCTTTGTAAAAGAGAACAGATGAAAGAAAACTTCAAATAAGATCAATAGTTGTTTTGCTGTTCATAATCAACCTCATATTTAACCCTTTCCCAAACAACAAATTGTTGACTGTCCCAAATTCAAAGAGTTTACAGATGACAATTTCAAAATGTGATGAAATTGGAAAATAATCTTTTGATAGGGTAGAAAACATTGTGGGAAAAGGAGAAATTGCTCGTTATGGGCAATTTCTCCTTTTCCCACAATGTTTTCTAAAGTGGTCTGCAACAAAGTGGTCAAATGTCGTTATTGTTTGGGAAAGGGAAACTAAAGGGACTAACTCAAGGATTTGTGCTCTCTGAGTAATGAACATAAACAATTTGATATTTACAATCATTTTCATTAAACCAAGAACATTTTTTATTTCTAAGTTGCTGAAATCCTGTGATTTCGTTAAATAATGTGAAGTGCTTCTATGGAAAAACAAATTTATAAATACAGGAATTCTTTCTCACGCACCTTACTAACATCACATGACAAGAGCTTTCAAACATTTCTAAAGACCCAAATGATGATGGTATAAAAAAAAGCACCACTTATTTTAAGTTTAGCTTGTTGTTTATGAACTAAACATATTTAAGCCGTTTGCAATACAGTGTATCTGTAATACAAATGATCTATATTATATCTTGTCTGTATGTATATAAAAGCGTTAAGAAGCTGTCAATAATCTAGTCTTATGTTTTTTTAAGAAATCTATGTTGTAATTTTATAGGCAAACAACAATTTATCTTAAAAGTTAAAATCCGAATCTATGAGATATGTCCTTTTAACGTAAATGTTTTTTTGTCTGTGGTATATTGGTTGAAATGTGCTGAAGTCATCCACAGCGGATTTCCAAGAATAGCAATCTTTTTGACAGGCTATTAATATAACCCATGCTAGTTTTAAACTGGAATTAAATGGGAAGAAATGTCGTAACCCAAATACCAATGAAGATGAATTGACATAATCCTGCAGTGGACACTAAGTGTGACATGCAGACGACACTCAGATAGTAACATTTATTTACAATTAACATTATACATAGCATATTCTTAATTTCTTTTGATGAGGTCGTCAATGACAAAATTGAGCTGTTTGCTCGTCACAATTTGATATTTCGGTTAACTTACAAAGGATGAATCGGCTATAGATGTAAGTAAACCATGCATGTGTACATGTTGGATAAAACAAGTTATCTCCCTTTCAACTATGAGCAGCCTTGTAAAACATACATGTACCGCGTTTAATGGCCATATGAAGGGTGTCAATCGTTTTTCAGCAATTACATGAAATAAAATATCAAAAACATGTTTACACATTGCAATGACAACCGATTATTGACAATAATTAACGATTAACGTACCGTTTGGATAATTCACACCTGACGGTCTTTAATTCATGACTGCAAAATATCCGAGTAATCCGAACAATATTTCCTTAGATACGCCTTAGTTACGGGTAAATCATCAGAATAAAAACTATAATCCGAAGTTTTGTTTGGATTTTGTACTTTCCAAGATCAGCCTCCTCACGAATTTTGTCATGAAACCGAGAAATCTGATTCAATATGTATGCACACACTTTACTTGTATACATATAGCAGAGAATCAAGACTGTAATCTAAAGCGTGACTTTCCAATAATTGATTCACACCGTACATAGCCTATGATTAATAAATGCGGATTCAGTGAACCGTGTCTTTTACCCATTTACTCCTTAATGCCATACATAAACGGGTAAGAACGATACTTTAGCAATTTGTATCAGAATATTTATATCAACAACTCTTTTTGCTATAATGGTTTCCTTTTAGACCTAATATAAATTGAAAATATATCCTTCGTGCTATATTTCTCGTCTGCTGCAGCACATGAACGATGGTCTACGGTCGGCAACTTACGCAAAAACAGGGAAGATGAAGGAGGTACTCCGGATGAAATGGAATAAGCCAATGGGAATCGATTATCCATAAGAATCCGCGCATGCGTATAAACATTAAACTTTTTCATTAGCTGCCATCTTGGATTTTAAGCTCTGGCCCGCTTCGATTCAAAATATGCTGATAATTCATCTTGGTTTGGTTGTTGGGGACAACATATGACGCTAAGTATTGTCATTTTTCATAGCATTCGTCTTGTGTAGTCGAGTTCCCGGTTTTTGCATTGCCGAGGCCGTGTTCATGGTAGGGCAAATATTATCAATTGCGAATCTTTCACTGAAAGTTTCAGGATTTTAATTTAAACTCGGGGACAAATTCGGCTCTCAAATTGAACTCATTGAAACCATTGTATTTTGATTTCCCATGATTTTGTTTCAACAACAGTAATATAAGACCTTTGCTCACTTTGGATGACATTGTTAAATTTAAAGTAAACATAAAACGGATAGGTACGGTATTCGGATAAGCTCTACAACATAACCTTGTTTTGTCTGGGTTTTTTTCCATAAATTTCCAGGACTCAGTCCTGAGTGTAATAGTTTATGACGTTTCATGGATGACCTACCAGTACAAGGCAAGGAAATGTGTCTTGCCCATGGACAACCCACAGTGAAATAGATCATGATACATGTGTAATAGATGACTGCCTTTTTTGGATCAAACCTGGTGTAGCTTAGATTGTCAGCACAATGTAAGACCGTCTGTAGTTCTTGATGCTAACCATTAAACCACCGAGGATCCTTTTGACTTTTAGTAGTTTTCAGGGCTTTAATCAATATTTTACTAAAATGCATACTAGTTTCACAATAATCAGTGTAGGGCACATACTAGTCCAGATAACTAGTCTCGAAGGCTATTGTTATTTTGACTGACACCTTCGAAGCACAATAAATATCCAAATGATGAAAAAAGCTTTGTTTAAGGATCATTATTGAGACTAGGGCACATACATTTAACCACATCAAGATTTACGATGGCAGGTACCAATTGAGCAGAATTGGCAGGGAGTAAGATGGCCATCACCCATGTTTTCATCCTCAAATTTATCCTAAGTTTAAAGCTTTACATTAATGATGAAATGTGATATTACAACTCTGCTTCCTTACTGATTATTTGCGTCATGGCGGATAGGTTGTTAGTCAGAAATTACTCTAATTTGCATAAAACATGCCACACACTGTTTCGACTGTTTGCCTCCAGAAATATTTTAGTTTACAGCATCACTCTATCGAGAGATTGAAAATGGTTTGGATGTTCCACTTCTGACTTTTGAATCAAACATGTACAGAACATTCCAATGCTTGTGGTGATGTTGGATATCAATCCATCAGTGATAATTTTTGGCCCAAAAAATCTCATAGAATTTCCCAAAAACTCTCATAGAATTTCCCAAAAACTCATTACTTTCATTCATTTTTATCATTTTCCTATAGAAAAACCCATTGATTTTTTAGTTTGGGTCAAAAAAGCTCATTGATTTAATTAAGAAAATAATCACCGATCCATGTTTCCCCGAAATGAGGTCTCAATAATTGGTTGTAACATTTGAAGGTATCATTAGAAGGAGGCCAAACACTTGCCTCTTTCTCAGCTCAGTTAACTTGGTAATGAGTCAGACTTTCTCGGCTATAAAGGCAGAATCATCTATACCGGAGGTAATACCGTCCGTAATTCTGTCTCCCAATAAAGAGTCCTATTTGGAGCGGTTATCCGTAGCCTTATTTATTGATGGGTTTTCAGACATTGCAAAAATGTAGTGCAGGGGTTTAATTAAGATTGCTGTTGGAAGGGTGACTTTCAAAAGTAAGCAGGGGTTTTGGGGACTTCATCAGTAGATTTATGAAAAACTGAGTTAAGTTGCCAGTGAAAATCCAGGCCCCAGCTGTTAATGAAACCTCTGGCAGTTGAAGAGAAAAAAAAATACTTTCAAGAAAAAATCACTTACTGTAGGTCTTTTTCGCATTTCATAACGGGCCTATGAAAAGCACCTTCCCAATTGAAAATTTCTTTAAAATCATGCTGTTTCTCCCAAAATTCAATGTCACACCAGCTATTTGCTTTCCCAATTTAGCCATTTCATCGATATAATTTCCCCAAATGAACAGGCATAGGCCTCTTCCAAATTCACGGAAAAGAGGCCCTGAACTGAAATCATCTCCCAGCTGTCCTGAAGTTCTCCCTCCAAGGGAAAGCCTTGATGAAAAAGTAATCCATTGACTCAAACTCTTTAATAACAACTGCTGTAACTACGTCGACTAAGATGGTATAAAAAGATGAGAAGAGACAGCAAAAACTCTACTCCTAGAGCAAAAAGACTTCAATAATTAATAATACATCAACTGTCCATAATGGCACAAAGCTGTGATTAGCTCCCACGCAGTATTAAATTATATACATGAGTGTTTTTCTGTTGACCAATCAACTTTCTGTTGTTATTCTATTTAAGTAATTTTACTAAGCCTCACAAATTCAGGCCAATTCTAGAAGTGAGTTTCAGACAGAGCTACATTGTCATAATACTGAGGTAAAACTATTGTCTCAGCGAGGACCTTCCTACTTGTGCCAAACATAGAGAAATGAAAGGATTTGAAATTGACCCCACTACTGATGTGACTTGAACCAACGACCTTTGTGTCCTTTTATATGATTGTTGCATCTTGTTTTCTTCTGCATATTTATCTGATATATCCTGGAGAAATATTGCCATAATTGGCACTAAATCTAGAGACTAGAACTTATAACCACATACATACTACCCTATTGCTTTGCTTAATTAGGTGGGGTCCTGTGTGGTTTTAAGTATGGTTTTATTGTTCAGGGGTCCCAGGTTTGAGACTCAGTTCAGGACATTTTAGAGTCTCAGCCTTGTGCTGGTTGATCCTAGGAAAACTGTAATTTAATTGAAAAATAGTTGACACTACTTTAAAGCATATACCAAAACAAACTGATATACAAAATAACTCACAGACATTATCCTTCCACCTGTTTAAACCTAAGTAGACTTAATATTTTATAGATATTTGCTATTAACCTTAATGATGGAAAGAAAGAAATTCGTCATTTTGTGCTACTCTCAAATTCCCGAGCACTTCATCAAGTTTAATCTTCAGTTTTTAACAATGTTACAGCTATAGCACCGTAGCAGTTCACTTTTTCACACCCTCACAGTAATGTATTTATAGGCGTGATGGACTCTTACATTGAAAAGATAAGACTGCTTAGTATGGATCAACATTGGAATACATGCCAAAACTTTCTAAAGCTTGACACCAACACTACCAGAGATGTCAAATATAAATGACAAAATATTCAAGATTGATAAGCTGTTCCGTTTATTATTTAAGCAAAAGTAATGCATAAAGATTACATCAGTAGACTCCATAACTTTTATGTTAAAGCCATATTGACTGTTTTAGCTATTTTCTATCAGACTTGATGTTTATGCCATTTATGCAATCTGAGTATGACAGTACATTAGTGCAGCATACATGTATTTTTTGGAGCAGCCAAGATTTGTAAGGTATATTTTTCCATTTATTAATCATTTCCTTCATCTAGAATACTTCCATAATTGCTTCATATACCACTTCATATTATTATAAGCAGCAGCAGACGACATTAATTTTGTAATGTATGATAAAAAAGAATTGCTCAATTATAACCCTATCTTGCCATGATGATCTGGCAATAGTAGGTTACACATATATATTGCTTTTTCTTTTACAACTATGTGTTACTGCCAGTGCTATTTGAGGATTATTAAAACTTCCTTTATTATGTAAACAGGGCCTTTTCCATGATTTGCAAAGAGGTCTAGGTCTTTTAGTTGTCAGAATTAATTTTTAAATGAGTCATGGTTCAATTTCAGATTTCAAATAACAAAAGTGTAAAAATTATGCCAAGCTTAAATATCCAACCTATAATAAACTATGAGGAATTTGGATTTGCAAATGACTTTCAATCATTTGTTCATGTAAAAGTTGTCCATGAATATTTTTTATTATCTACTTCTAGGCTTCCAAGCATAAAACTGTCAAGCCATGGTGTCCATTTGGTTTTGATAAGAAATGATGTTACAGTGAGAAATGGTGAACATGGGGTGAGTGTTAGTTTCCTTAAGGAATGGAAAAAGGTTGATTGAATGCAATTTAAATTTTTTAAACATTTCACTCTCATTGAATTTGTGCTCTCTGTACAATTTAGATTGTCATGAAATATCTTTATTTCAAAGAAGTGGAGAAAGATCTATTCATCTAATCATGACTTAAAAAGAAGTCTGGTATGCTCATTTGATAGCATGTTTTCATTTGACTACAAGGGCCCTGGGTTTGAGAACCACCTCACCCTCAGCCAATATTCTCTCAGATTTTAATGAAGACAATGCAACATGAATTATTTGACTCACTACAGATCTATAGAATTTGTCCATGTGGGAGAGGTGTCCTGCTACTCCTGCATGGCTCAATCAGTGGTTAAGATGGCGGATTTAGAACTCGGGGTACCCAGGTTGTGTCCAAGTCCCAATGACACCTCTGGTTTCTCGGGCATGACCTTTGTCAAGTCACTTCAGAGTCATAACCTAGTACTGGTGGATCCAGGAAAGTCGTTACATAACTGAAAAATTGTTGATATGGCGTGAAATACCATACAAACACTTTGTGTGGGAAAACAGAAAGCTGCCAAAGAATATAATGAAGTTTTGATGAGGAAGTACCAGGAACATGGATATTTTCATTTTATGTTACACTTTGACTGAAATACTGTTAAATCCCAATCCAACTAAAAACCACACATAAGGAATTTTTGGCCATATGACATTGTCCAATTTTGATATCCATAAAGATTGCTGCAACATTTGCAAAATGATTTAAAGGCTTGTTTTAATACAATTTTTCTTTTAACCTGTCACTTCATTCTCTTGGTAGTCAACAGTTTTATGCAGATATCATCCAAGTAACTATGTAAGCTGAAGCAGCAGTTGGGTTTGGTAGAAAAAGCGGCAACAAGGTCTGTATATGTAGCAGGATAACAGATATTGTCAAGTTTTTTTTTATTCATAGCAACATATAGCAACATAGAGGTTTGCAGACATAAACACAGTCAATGTCTGGGGGTTTTTTATCATTGAAGGAAAACAACACATTGATTAATTTTTACCAATTGATTTACCATGCTGTAAATACAAATATTTACAGCTGCTTTTGCAGTAACTCACCAAATGTGGTTTAAGCTTCCCTTAAAACATGGTTTCTACTTTTACCACATTTTTAGAATGAAGTTACCATTCAAAGTCAGGGCTGGGTTAAACCCTGCCAGTGATTGTTCATAAAACCTTGGGTAAAAGCAGCTTTTCTTTATATCAATAGCCATAACATTTTAACCTTAGATCTAAAAATGCCATTATTCAGCATTATATTCATGCACTATTCCTTCCTCCTTCAAAATCATGTATGAGGGTTCGATTCCCTCCCCAGGCTACATAAATGCTGGTGCAAAAGGGACAGATTGCCTGGTGGTCCCACATGGTTTGAAGAGGAGAAAATATTTGGAAAAGAAAGTGTGAATAAATGAGATGATGTTGAGTGTTTCTTTAAAGCAACTCTGAACTTTATCACATTTACCATGAGATGTTCTTTATTTTTTGCAAAAGTCAGTCAAATTTTATAATAAAACAATATAATGTAGGGAGGAAAAGACTGTGTACTTTGAAGTTAGATTGTGGTTTGTGACAATGGTTTGAATGTTGCAAAATATATAGCAGATGACCTTTAATAAAAAAGAAAATGAATGTACATGTGTGTACTCTTCACTCTATCAAATATCATCCAGATGTCCATTTTCACATGATCAAGTGCATATTCCTATAATTGAGTGGTATATAATATATGATATCATTTAAGTGTTACTATGTATTTAGCAACTGTAAAGCATTTATAATGTGTCTTTAAGATTTCTTTTGATGTCTTCAGTGCATCAATAATGTTTTCTTGCACAAAATTGAAAGTAGGAAACATTCAAGTAGTTGCTTGTTGCTGTTATGTAGTTACATATTTTCAAGATCAATTTTTTTTATAAATAATTAAGCTTAATTAACATAAACATCTTTTTGCCAAATGTAGTTCCTATAGCACAGCAAGTTGACACTTATTTATTTTCTATTGCAGAATGCTATGATAATATAAATGGGGTTCAAGCCATCTGCCAGAAAATTGAAACATATGAAGCATAGGGGAAATGTCTTCAAAACATTCTAGGGAACCAATAAGTCAATGGCACATTTATGACATTCCAGACTATATATGGAAACAGTTTAAGTTAGCCAACCTATCTACATATTGTAAATATTGTTTTAAAAGATCACAAGGTGTTTGGTCACTACATTAGTCTGAGCATGGTAACATACTGAAAATGACATGGTTTCACCTCAAAAGGGTTGTTCAGTTACTTGAACAAACATGTGTTTGGTCAATTATTTGTCTGTGTCTTTATGTACTAGGATTTGTCTTTAAAATCATTCACTGATTAGAAGATAAATATATCTTGAAAGAATGATAGGCAGAGGTACAATGGAAGTCTATTATCCTCCCTCGTTCGTCTGTGAATAAGGGACATTACAGCATACCCCATTTTCCGTGAAAGGGAGACAGACATACGGACATATATGAATCTCATTTTTCTCTATTCCTTTATACATTGGCTTCAATTTAGGCCAAAACAACGGTTGAAGTGATTTTTTTTTTTAAATTATTTTTAATATCATTAATACTTCTAGGGCCGCCAACAGGTAATTTCGGGTAAGCATGGTCCGGATCAGGCAGGTGTCGGAAGTTCGCCTTGAAATAAGTTATAACTTCAATGGAAATATTTCCAACAAAATGTTTTGAAGCCCGTGAAATCGGCAATAGAATGAAAAAAAAAGTATGATAATGGGTTTTGTGTTTGAATGATTTTATGGTTGCTCGAAAATTGGTACAATTTGACTAATTTCCGACTGCACTTATGAGGTGTTGCAATGCCTATTTAAAGGGAGTACGGACAGACACAAATACACGACATTAGAAATAAACTAATTCATTGTAAAAGCGGATAAGTCCAAATCCATGCGTAAAATTCAAGACAACTTTCGGACTTTAAAAAGGTAAGTTGATTTTTTTTAGTTTTTTTATTTCGAACCCATTACTAGAATTCCGGAAATATTTCGGTTGCGGACAATGTGTTGAATGTTCGCCTCGCAATGTGTTTAACTTTTCGATGAGAATGTTTCAAACATATTCATTCTTTAGATTAGGAAATGGACTACTAGAATCTGAAAAAATAATGGCACATCTTGAATGGTGTCTGATTTTATGACCGTTTAAAAACAGGTGAAAATCGTTTTTAAATGTTATAATAACTTAATAAATGTCACATAACTAAAACTGCCTTTTTAATGAAAATTGCTTTAAGTGCTGGCGTTTACATTCTTCTTACGGTAACAAAGCAAACCCGGTGAAAAACGTTTATTTCAAAAAGTTTAAAATTGAAAGTTCGTTTGAAGAACAAGTTCCCCCAGTTTTGACCAACAGGCGAAAATAGAAAATGGTCTCTTAAGGCAAGATCTTGACTAAAAAGCTTAGAAACCGTCTCAAATATGTCCCTGGCCTTACTAGGCAAGTTTTAAAACCTAATCCAAGTTTCTGTGATTTCATTTTTTGTTCGAAATTCTTGGTACCTTAATTGAGTTCTTAGAATAGGGTAAAATGGTATATCTAGGTACCCATCTAACTTACAATGTTAATACTTTTCTTTCTTTGATTTTATCGCAATTTTTTAAAGGTTGAGCTATAGGTCATACCTAAGGTAAAAAAAGATAATACTTAGATATTCAAAAAATCTGCCTTTACGCTGAGGGTTAAGTAACCATTGAGATCTTGTCCCTCAAAGTTGACGTCATGTGACGTTGGACGCTATTGATCGAATTAATTGAATCAATGCATGGTGTAAGGCACGGTCCGCCTTATAAGGGTAATACATGTATACTGCGTTTTTTCTTTAAATCATTTAATATGAAAAGTAAAAGTCAAAGGGACCTATTTTTGTATAGTTTTACACAACAGGTTTACGATAGAAATCACCACAGGTATCAGCAATTAATAGAAGGCTTTGCATATGTCGGTATATCCAGAAATGGCCCTTAATGGCTAATCAGCATTTTGTATATAATTAGCTAATTGTCGTCAATTTATCTGACTGTTTGCATACATGTTTGTAAGTAGTAGGTAGGCCTATAGCCGAAATGTCCGAAATAGCCGAAGATCTTAGTCTGATTGTCCGTAAACCTTCCATACGTGGTCTCGCACACCAAAGTGTGGTTATATGGACAAAAGTTTAGCATCTACTTGTAAAAGGCAGCACAAATATTTTCTTGTGAAATGTTCATATAGAAGGTCTTATACAATGACAACAAAAAACATCTACTATCGTGATTATGTGTTTGTTTGTATGAGGTGTTATACAATTTCTCCGTTTTCCCTTACTAATCCACTTGAAACTCAGAAAACATGTCGAATATCATGTTTTTGGACAAGTTCTAAGGGAGTACGAGGCTTCTTTTCCCATAAATCGTATACATATTGCTAAATTAACATTAGTACGATACTAATCAATGCCAGTAAAGACCATCTTAGTATGTTAATTCGTAAA
>OX401408.1:36073635-36092567 GCA_947846245.1 Cerastoderma edule | reverse complement strand
ATGAAAATAAGTTTCCCAAAAGGGTTCGAGAGAAGATGTCTATTTATTTATAAATTTTACCATAAATGTATGTATTAGTGAAAACATGAACATATGTAACACACCAAGCAAATGAACCTCTCAAAGACACAAACCCATCCAATCAGTGAAAAGCACTGTCGTACACTGATCAGTTGTGTTTTCTTTATATATACCATCATGTTCTCAGCAACAATGCATTAGGTTCCTTAATTTGCATAAATGTTCAACAAACGTTACTTATGTTTAAAGTTCAACACACACTGGCAGCCATGTTTTTCCAGAAATTAAAATTCTATGAAGAATCTCTAAAAAAGGGGCCCCAAAAGAACATACATGTGATATTATTTTGAAATCTGACCAGTGATATTTTTTAACAAGAAGATTTTTTAAGGTTTTTCGCATGGCAGCCATCTTAGTCACATGACTAATTTTCTTTTGACAGAAGTTTCTCCTCTCCACCTATGGATGCTCCACTTGATACTAAATTGAAATTGGGCCAGAGGTTTGGGAAGTAAAGATCAAGTTATAAATTTTACCAGTCATGTATTTAGTGAAAAACACTAACACATTCAAAGTTCAACGCATCCTAACGGCCATGTTTTTGACAGCCCCTGAAGAATTTTGGGGATTTCCCAGCCTACTTTTGCAAATCACCCTCCTACTACAAATATTGATAAATCCCCTGACTGCAGCTTCCCTAAAATTACTATTAATCTCTTTACAAGCTGCAGACAACATATTTTGTCACACATTAAACAATTTTTAAAAAGTTATGTAAACCTGTAAAATAAAACTTTCAATTCTGGTGATTTGATTTGTGAATTGATTAAAAAAGCAGTGTGTCAAAATGAGAACCACTTGTGCCAAGCAAATTCTCCTTTTTGCAACAATATCTTTTATTGAAAGTGTCATGGAAATGCGTTGAGAAATGGAAGAGTAGCACTCAAATGAAAGGTTTCTTGTCTGTTCCCCTCTTCCCTCCCCCCCAAACATTCACAAATCTAAATAACCAGATAAAACCTAGTTTTTAGAAATCTATATTCAGCCAAGGTGACCATGACCTTTTTCAAAGTGAAGTTTGATCCCACCAAAGTAAAAAGGTCAATCACAGAACCAAATAATGAAGACATTGAAGAAATGTAGAAACAAATCTAATTTCAGCCAAGTTATCTTTACCTTAGGTAAGGTGACCTCTGGCCCCATTTACCCTTTACCAAAAACCAACTTTTAAACTGTCCCAAATTAAAAGGTTTTGCAGACAACATTTCAAAATGTGATGAAGTTAAAAAATAATCTTCTGTTACGTTAGAAAACATTATGGGAAAAATTGCTTGTTACAACATAGGCGTAGGAGCGTTTTCAACATTGGGGGGGCCAACTTCAGATGAGACCAGTCTAAGAATAAATATTCCTAAACTTTCTCATGACTAATAATGCGTCTACAAATTGAATATCATAAAATGAATTAAAAGAAAGTGTATGAAAATGTGTATCTTAGTTAAGACAAAATAACCAAAAGAAAAAGAAAATAGGATTGGCCAAGTCTCGATCTCACGCAGAAAGCATATTGTATTGATAATTACTAAAAGTATCAGCCACCATACTGTCACAGCCACGAGTTCTTCTACAATTTCAAACAAAAAATAAGTTTATATCTAAATACAATATAGAGTCTGACTGCTTAGAGTACGTTTTGCATCATTGTTTTCGTTAGTTGAAACTACTTTCCGTGAGCTGAGATTTCATTGGATAAACCTGATGTATTCAGATTGCCATTTGCGATGATGACGTCAAAATGTTATAGTAATTGTTCGTAACAAAAGGCGAATTGGTATTAAATAAAGCACAAAATACACTTTTGTATTATTTCTGCTGTTAAATTTCATTTCTTTCATTTTTTCTTTCCAAAAATCTTCATCTTCCATTGTGAATATTGGGGCAAAAGTTATACTCTGCCCCCGATCCTATAGATATTTGGGGGGCCCCTGGCAAAATACGCCTATGTACAAGCAATCCTTTTTCCACAATGTTTTCTAGAGTTGTCTGCAACAAAGTAGTTAAATGTCGTTACTGTTTGGTAATGGGTTAAAGTGAAAAGATCAATAAAGGCTAACTATATATCAAAGATTGGAGACATAGATCTGTCATTAAATAAAGGCTCAATGAAGAAACATAGAGAAAAATTATTTTAAGCCAAAGTGACCTTGACATTGCGCAAAGTGACCTCTGATTCTATCAAAGTGAAGAGGTCATTCGGAGGTACATGGACCAAATATTGAAGACATTAGTTAAGAAATAATGGCCCATGAAGAAATGTACGGAAATATCTATTTTAAGCTAACATGACCTTTGCCTTGACCAAGGTACCTAGAAACCAAATATTGAAGATTTTGGTCAAGAAATAATGGCCCATGAAGAAATGTATGGACATATTCATTTTTAGCCAACATGACCTTTGCCATGACCAAGGTACCTACAGTGATTTTTTCTAAATTAAATCAATGGTCTTTTTTGACCAAAACTTAAAAATCAATGGGTTTTTCTATAGAAAAATGATTAAAATGAATGAAAGTAATGAGTTTTGGGGATATTTTATGAGATATTTGGGCCAAATTATCACTGTACCCAATCTGAGCACATCGGGTTTATCCAATAGAAAACACCTCTGAAATAATAGGTAGACGCCATATTGTTTCCCGCGAGAATGACGTCACTTTCTTTCGTTTCTAAAAATAGATCTTGACTGTAAAATCCAAAAAGTCGTTAAATTTGATAAGGGAAACAAGTATACATGTCACAACAACAAGTTCGCCATTTGGTATGAGTTACTTATCAAAAGTGATTAAAAAGGATGTCCAACACTTCCATACACATTGAACTACTTAACATGCACGCTTAGAAAAGGTATTCATCGGCGGATGCCGATTTACCCGAAAAATTGTAACCCTACACTTATATCCGAGGTGTATTTCACAGCTCACGGAAATACCCGAAGAGTTCCGATTGCACTGTACCTAGATACAAAATATTGAAGACATTTGTTAAGAAATAATGGCCAATGAAGAAATGTATTGAACAATCTATTTTTAGCCAACATGACCTTGGTCTTGACAGCTTGATATGTGTCAAGACACTTGGTGACAATCATTTTGTTAAGGTTTCATCAAAATCTGTTGAAGCATAAGTGAGATGTAACACTCGGAAGGATTTCCCAAATTCAGTGTATTTCTAACAACAATGACATTGACCATAATTTTAAAATCCCTGACAGTATATAATGCACCAGGGCACTTGGTGGAAATAATTTAATGAAAGTTTTATCGAAATCCTCTGAGAAATCAAATGTAGGAGTTTTTTTTTTTATATATATATATATTCGCTAGTTATCCATGAATGTTTGCACAATATACAATGTCAACTGATGCGGAGACCGCCGATATGCCTTATTTTTTCGGTTTACAGTTATGAATCTTGACGACACGACATAAGCAGACGAAGTTAATCAAAGAATACTTACCACTCATTTTGTGCAGTTTTCACGATGCTGCGATACGTTTAAACCGTATATTTCTCACTTTGATGTCTAATAGATTGACCGATCGTTCAAAAATTCAGATATGTCAAAAACGAAACAACCACCGTGTCATTTTCGGAAAATGTATCGTTCCTACGATTCCTGGAGAATATCGTGCAACAGCAAGCCGAAGTAATCTCCCTTGATTGACTGGTTCTATGCCTTTTTATAATTTGTAGTTTCAGCCGTAGCCTCGGGTCATGGGTACCGTTTAAAGCTCACCTAATCACAAAGTACTCAAGGTAACTTTTGTGATTGCCCAATGTCTGTCGTGCGTCGTGCGCCGTTAACAATTTCTTTAAACATCTTCTCCTCCTAAACCATTGAGCTAATATCAATCAAACTTGATAGGAATGTCCATTGGGTGATGCTCTTGGGAAGTGGGAGTTATGTATCGTTCATTGAACGTTTATGCAAATAAGGAACCTTATGCATTGTTGGCGAGAACATGCTAACATTGCATCAAACAATGCATTAGGTTCGTAATTTGCATAAACGTTAAACGAACGTAACACAACTCCCACTTCCGAGAAGACTCGTCTCGAATCTTGGCCCTTGGGAGACACGTGGGGAAGGCAACTCCGATAGAAGTAGTCTGGGGTCCTGGCCCATGCTAACCCGCATTAGGGCCAGGTGTCAGAGAATGAATTGTCTCTTCTGATTGGCTAACGGATTGCCACTCGCCTTATTATGAAAAGATGGCGTTTGAATTGTGCATTTTCCCTTTTTTACCCTTATCATTTTTACCCTTTTCCAACCCTTATTCAGCCTGGGTAGCCTTTACCTTTTACAATTTTCATACAATACTCCATTTTTTTATAAATTAATTGCACTTAAATGGATTTTGTTCATTTCATTTTATTTTTCTATTAATTTATTGTTTGATTTAAATATTGGGGTTCAAAATATCAGATTAAATTGATATCTTTTGTAAAAGAATCAAACTTTTTACTTTAGTAGTTCTCTCTGAATGAATTCTACCAAAACTATTGTTTATATATTCAAATGAGTTTTAAATCACACACAAAACATATTGAATGGAAACAAATTGGAAACAAATATCTCCACCAATCAATATTACATATCATCTTAAATCCTTCGATGCTTAAATTTGAGGCTTGTGAAGTGTTAAAAGGAGATTTTGAAGAAAGAAAGACCAAATAAAAATGTGAAAAAATTGGGATTTCTTCTATCTTTCCCATAACATGTTCTTTTTAATCAAATCCAACGACACATAAAAGGAAGGGGTAAAGGGTTTCACGTATCTCTGGTTAAACAATCACGAATTCGATTAACAGGCAATAAAGATAAGAATCCCACCGACAAGAGTTTTAGTATATCAACGGCATCTGTATTTATTCCCTTTATGCAGTTATAAGTTAGATAACAAACAAGGAAAAAGAACGTGATTTTTCTTTTCCAAATTATAATCAAAAGCCAAGCTTCTCGACAAATTAAGCACCTTTATTTTTCGTTTTGACAAAATCATATGAAGCCTACAAAATCAATTATAATTAGTATTAAACATTATCGCAATAGGCTTATTTAGTGCTGTTTGAAAGTCTGATTTAACATAAGAACCTGTAGTTGACGAAGTCATCAAAAAGGGGGGAAACGCATGAACTAAGAATAAACTGATTTGGACACATTTAGATCTCAAGAATTTGATATCAGAATTAATACTATTCTAACATATATTGCTTATAAAACGATTTTCCAGATATATTCTTGTCTCGTCATATCTCGTCTTTTAAAACCACGTTTAACTCTAACTTTGGAAGATTGACACGCCTTCCTTAATTCTGTAACTATCTTGTCAATATTAAGTACTCTTCTATAACAAATTTAAGCACACGACACCATCTATTACAGACATTCCACCATAAAGTTTACTTTGATCTACTCTGGATTTGTTATATGGTAAAACACGACGCAAAGAGCTTGACTTTTCAATACTTGTGTCACAAACACAACCCTGTTTGGGTGATTTGCGCGGTGTGCTGCATTTGTGTTCCATTACAAAACACAACGCTTTAAAAAACAATAAAAACCGGAGTCACTATTTCATCTCAAAAGGATCCAACGCTAAGTAGGGTGTCTACATGCTATGTTTTACTTCATTGGAAGAGAATCAAGCCCAAAGCGATGAGGGACCATTATTAAACGTCTGCGACATCAATACCTCGACCATAGAGGCCAATCAGAGTTATCTTGTCCGTGACTTCTGTACTGCCTTTTTTTTGTGTGTAATGACTGTACAATAACAGCATGTATGCTATTGAAACACAATGCATACGACATAAAATAATTTTCCGTGTTAATAGTTCGTTCAGAATTTAACACTTAGCCTTTGGTGTCAATAGATTTAAATCATTTATTGGTATGATCAACATAAATTTGGACGAAACAAAAGTGGTCATGACAAACTCGAACAAAACGCTGTTGTACAAGACAATGACAGTAAGAACAAACTCGGGCGAGACATCGTTGGAAAATACATTAACAATAGTAGAAACAAACTTGGGCGAGACAATATTGAACACTTCAGTGGAAGGACCACTTTAAAAGACTTAAATGGACAGTAATTATCGTGGGGGATGAACATGGGGCGGGTGGGTAGCATCTATTCGTCTCTCCTTTTGATGATATAACCAAAGAGAGACCGTCTTAATCTTCGTCTTAATCTTCGTTTTAACGTATAAAACAAAAGAATGAGGGTTCGTTTAGAAGCCAGTGCTGTCTGTTCGTACATTAGCCGGTGCCAAAATTTCTTTATTTTTCTGATGAACCAAAGAATTGACAATTTTCTTATTCGTTTCAACCTATAAAATAGAATAAAATGGAAATGAGGGTTTATATAGAAACCGATGCCATCTGTTCGTACATTAGCCGGTGCCAAAAATTACAGCTTTATAGGCTATTCGTATATTATCCGTAGCCACCCCCGTTGAGGATTTTTATATTTTTCTTTTATTTACAGACATTAGATATGACAATAAAACATGGCAAACATGGATCTTTATTTTTCTGATGAATTACATTTTAGAAAAGAACATAATCTCTTATAAATCAGACAAAAGACTATATTTTCACCAAAGTGTTTACAATGAGGACTCACATGCGGTCAACCTGTTTTCTTTAGTGAGGATTAAATGAAATGTTGTGAGACAAGACAAAATACATACTTCATACAAAATAGTTCATATTGTTCCGTGATACACGTCATTTTTATAAATTACATGTATTTCTCTTTTTCTTTATATTCTTCTTTTTCCCGGTCCATCTTCATGTTTTTCTTTGTTTACAAACGTATAGAAACCGGTGCTTGTACGTATAGAAGCATGCAACGCAAGATTATACGCATAGAAGCCGTTTTGATTAACCACCGGCGTTGCCAAAGCGGTGCCCCGCCACATGAACGATGGTCTACGGTCGGCAACTTACGCAAAAATAGGGAAGACAAAGGAGATACTCCGGATGAAATGGAATAGGCCAATGGGAATCGATTATCCATAAGAATTCGCGCATGCGTTTAAACATTAAACTTTTTCATTATCTTCCATCTTGGATTTTAAGCTCTGGCCCGCTTCGATTCAAAATATGCTGATAATCCATCCTCTGTTTGGTTTTTGGGGACAACATGTCGCTAAGTATTGTCATTTTTCATAGCATTGGTCTTGTGTAGTCGAGTTCGCTGTATTTGCATTGCCGAGGCCGTGTTCATGGTAGGGAAAATATTATCAATTGCGAATCTTTCACTGAAAGTTTTAGGATTTTAATTTAAACTCGGGGAAAAATTCGGCTCTCAAATTGAACTCATTGATAACCATTGTATTTTGATTTCCCATGATTTTGTTTCAACAACAGTAATATAAGACCTTTGCTCACTTTGGATGACATTGTTGAATTTAAAGTAAACATAAAACGGATAGGTACGGTATTCGGATAAGCTCTACAACATAGCCTTGTTTTGTCTGGGGTTTTTTTCCCATAAATTTCCAGGACTCAGTCTTGAGTGTTATAGTTTATGATGTTCCATGGATGACCTACCAGTATAAGGCAAAGAAATGTGCCTTGCCCATGGACAACCAACAGTGAAATAGATCATGATACTGTGACGGTAATAGGGTTTATGTATAATTACCACTTCTACAGTCTCGCTGTGGAAGCCGGCTTTTATGGGTGATTCGGTAGAGTGGTTGGCTTTCTCTCGTAGTTAAGCAACGTACGATGTGGTTAGTGCCTGGATGGGTGAACCACGTCGGCTTTACTCCGAGAGGGACCCGATACCCGTTACAGAATTGGTGGCAGCGGTGGGATGTGGTTTGATATCACCATCATTCCCGTACCCTTAATAGTTTGTCGCATGTTCTCGATCCTTATTTCTGCTATGTAGCAGTGTTTATAGTGGCAATAGTACCTACTTGAACCCTAAAAAAGTCGGTAACTGTCCATGTATGTCTTTGTGACATTTGTGACTTCGGGACGAAGTCAAGAGAAAGGTGGGAGAAATGTGATGGTAATAGGGTTTATGTATAAATACCACTCCTACAGTCTCGCTGTGGCAGCCGGCTTTTATAGGTGATTCGGTAGAGTGGTTGGCTTTCTCTCGTAGTTAAGCAACATACTAAGTGGTTAGTACCTGGATGGGTGACCCACGATGGCTTTACTCCGAGAGGGACCCGATACATGTTACAATACATGTGTAATAGATGGCTGTCTTTGTGGATCAAACCTGGTGTAGCTTAGATTGTCAGCGCAATGTAAGGCTGTCTGTAGTTCTCGATGCTAACCATTAAACCACCGAGGATCCTTTTGACTTTTATTAGTTTTCAGGGCTTTAATCAATATTTTACTAAAATGCATACTAGTTTCACAATAATCAGTGTAGGGCACATACTAGTCCAGATAACTGGTCTCGAAGGCTATTGCTATTTTGACTGACGCCTTTGAAGCACAATAAATATCCAAATGATGAAAAAAGTTTCATTTACGGATCATTATTGAGAACAGCGCACATACATTTAACCACATCAAGATTTACAATGGCAGGTACCAATTGAGCAGAAGTGGCAGGTAGTAAGATTACCATCACCCACATTTTCATCCTCAAATTTATCCTAAGTTTAAAGCTATACATTAATTATGAAATGTAATATTACAACTCTTTGCTTCCTTGCTGATAATTTCCGTCGTGGCGGATAGGTTGTTAGTCAGAAATTACAATAATTTGCATAAAACATGCCACACCCTGTTTCGACTGTTTGCATCCAGAAATATTTTAGATTATAGCATTATTCTCTATCGAGAAATTGAAAATGGTTTGGATGTTCCACTTCTGACTTTTGAATCAAACATGTACAGAACATTCCAATGCTTATGGTGATGTTGGATATCAATCCAATTCCATGTTTCCCCGAAATAAGGTCTCAATAATTGGTTGTAACATTTGAAGGTATCATTAGAAGGAGGCCAAACACTTGCCTCTGTCTCAACTCAGTTAACTTGGTAACAAGCCAAGACTTTCTCGGCTATAAAGGCGGAATCATCTTCACCTGAGGTAATACTGTCAGTCAATCTGTCTCTCAATAAAAAGTCCTATTTGGAGCGGTTACCCAGGGGGAGGGGGATGTACAGAACTAACTCCCATTTAAAGTCCAATTTCTGATAATCATCTGTAGCCTTATTTATTGATGGGTTTTCAGACATTGCAAAAATGCAGCGCAGGGGTTTAATTAAGATTGTTGTTGGAAGGGTGACTTTCAAAAAGTAAGCAGGGGTTTTGGGGACCTCATCAGTAGATTTATGAAAAACTGAGTTAAGTCGCCAGTGAAAATACAGGCCCCCAGCTGTTAATGAAACCTCTGGCAGTTGAAGAGAAAAAAAATACTTTCAAGAAAAATCACTTACTGTAGGTCTTTTTCATAACGGGCCTATAAAAAGCACCCTCCCAATTGAAAATTTCTTTAAAATCATGCTGTTTTCCCCAAAATTCAATCTCACACCAGCTATTTGCTTTCCTAATTTAGCCGTTTCATTGATAAAATTTCCCAAAATTAACAGGCCTAGGCCTCTTCCAAATTCATGGAAAAGAGGCCCTGGATTGAAATCATCTCCCAGCTGTCCTGAAGGTCTCCCTCCAAGGGAAGGACTTGATGAAAAAGTAATCCATTGACTCAAATTGTTTAAAGGCCCATTAAAGGAGATAAATGCTATATCAAACTATATAATTTGGTATTTTTTAGAGTGATTCAAATAGTTATCCGCAAAAAACACCATCAGAACAACTAAAATGTGAAATTAACCAGAAATAACTTAGATTAATAAGTTTTATAACACAGATTTCCTGATTTTTCACCTCTGACCTTGACAGTTGATACACACATTTTTGAACCAACTAATCAGATTTCGTTATTTTCAATATGTAAACAAACAGGTTGGTGATAAACATTATTGAATTGGAGACAACTATATTTCAAGCACAAAATAACTTATTTTAAATGAGTCTATTTAATAGGGTCTCAATGCATTCTTAAACTAATTATCATGACTTTTATGAATATAATAAAATAACTCCATAAATCTTTTCACTATTTTATTTGTTCTCCTCTCCTTTGATGTGCCTTTAATATCTGCTGTAACTACGTCGACTAAGATGGTATAAAAAGTTGAGAAGAGACACAGCAAAAACTCTACTCCTAGTGCAAAAAGACTTCAATAATTAATAATTCATCAACTGTCGATAATGGCAAAGCTGTGATTAGCTCGCACGCAGTATTACATTATATACATGAGTGTTTTTCTGTTGACCAATCAAATTTCTGTTGTTATTCTATATAACTAATTTTACTTAGCCTCACAAATTCAGGCCAATTCTAGAAGTGAGTTTCAGACAGAGCTACATTGTCATAATACTGAGGTAAAACTGTTGTCTCAGCGAGGACCTTCCTACTTGTGCCAAACATAGAGAAATGAAAGGATTTGAAATTGACCTCACTACTGATGTGACTTGAACCAACGACCTTTGTGTCCCTTTATATGATTGTTGCATCTTGTTTTTTTCTGCATATTTCTCTGATATATCAGAGAAGTATTGCCATAATTGGCACTAAATCTAGTGACTGGAACTGATAACCACATACATACTACCCTATTACTTTGCTAAATTAGGTGGGGACATGTGTGGTTTAAGTGATGGTTTTATTGTTCATGGGTCCCAGGTTTGAGACTCAGTTCAGGACATTTTAGAGTCTCGGCCTTATGCTGGTTGATCCAAGGAAAACTGTAATTTAATTGAAAAATAGTTGGCACTGCTTTAAACCATATACCAAAACAAACTGATATACAAAATGACTCACAGACATTACCCTTCCATCTGTTTAACTTAAGTAGACTGAATATTTTATAGATATTTGCTATTAACCTTAATGATGGAAAGAAAGAAATTTGTCATTTTGTACTACTCTCAAAATCCCGAGCACTACATCAAGTTTAATCTTCAGTTTTTGACAATCTTACAGCTATAGCACTGTAGCAGTTCACTTTTTCACACCCGCACAGTAATGTATTTATAGGCGTGATGGACTCTTACATTGAAAAGATAAGACTGCTTAGTATGGATCAACATTGGAATACATGCCAAAACTTTCTATAGCTTGACACCAACACTACCAGAGATGTCAAATATAAATGACAAAATATTCAAGATTGATAAGCTGTTGTCCTGCTTTTCTTTTTTCTGTTTATTATTTAAGCAAAAGTAATGCTTGAAGATTACATCAGTAGACTCCATAGCTTTTATGGTAAATCCATATTGACTGTTTTAGCTATTTTCTATCAGACTTTATGTTAATGCCAGTTATGCAATCTGAGTATGACATGTATACATTAGTGCAGCATACATGTAGTCTTTGGAGCAGCCAAGATTTGGAAGGTATATTTTTCCATTTATTAACCATTTCCTTTATCTAGAATACTTCCATAATTGCTTCATATTATTATAAGCAGCAGCAGATGACATTAATTTTGTAATGTATGATAAAAAAGAATGGCTAAATTATAACCCTATCTTGTCATGATGATCTGGCAATAGTAGGTTACACATATTGCTTTTTCTTTTACAACTATGTGTTACTACAAAATGATCATGTAAAAGTTTTCCTTGAATATTTGTTATTATCTACTTCTAGGCTTCCAAGCATATAACAAGTTTACAAGTTTTACAAGTTTATTCAGTTTAACACCAGAAGGTCATAGACCTATGTGGCAATATTTACAAGCAGCAACAGCAACAGTACATGATGATAGTAACATAACTTTAATTTCAATATTTTTGGTCACAGCAGAGAAATGTACGTGTACTGTCGCCATATTTAATTACCGGATATAACTTTCAAGCCTTGGTGTCCATTTGGTTTTGATAAGAAATGATGTTACAGTGAGATATTTCTAGAAATGGTGAACACAGGGTGAGTGTTAGTTTCCTTAAGGAAAGTAAAATGGGAGATTGAATGCAATTTAAAGATTTCACTCTCATTGAATTTGTGCTACTATTATTCTCTGTATAATTTAGATTGTCATGAAATATCTTTATTTCAAAGAAGTGGAGAAAGATCTATCATCTTATCCTGGCTTAAATAGGAGTCTGGTATGCTCAGTTGATAGCATGTTTTCATTTGACTACAAGGGCCCTGGGTTTGAGAACAACCTCACCCTCAGCCAATATTCTCTCAGATTTTAATGAAGGCAATGCAACATGATTTATTTGACTCACTACAGATAGAATTTGTCCATGTGGGCAAGAGGGGCCTGCTTCTCCTGCATGGCTCAATCAGTGGTTAAGATGGCAGATTTAGAACTCAGGGTACCTGGGTTGGGTCCGAGTCCCAATGACACCTCTGGTTTCTTGGGCATGACCTTTGCCAAGTCACTTCAGAGTCATAACCTAGTACTGGTGGATCCAGGAAAGTCGTTACATAACTGAAAAATTGTTGATATGGTGTTAAATACCATACAAACACTTTGTGTGGGAAAACAGAAAGCTGTCAAAGAATATTATGAAGTTTTGATAAGGAAGTTCCAGGAACATGGATAATTTCATTTTATGTCACACTCTGACTGAAATACTGTTAAAACCCATTCCAACTAAAAACCACACAATCATAAAGAATTTTTGGCCATATGACATTGTCCAATTTTGATATCCATGAAGATTGCTGCAACATTTGCAAAATAATTTTAAGGCTTGTTTTAATACAATTTTTTTAACCTGTCATTTCATTCTTTTGGTAGTCAACAGTTTTATGAAGATATCATCCAGGTAACTATGTAAGCTGAAGCAGCGGTGGGGTTTGGTAGAAAAATCAGCAACAAGGTCTGCATATGTAGCAGGATAACAGATATTGTCAAGTTTTCTATTCATAACAACATAGAGGTTTGCAGACATAAACACAGTCATTGTCTGGGTTTTTTTATCATTGAAGGAAAACAACACATTGATTAATTGGTACCAATTGATTTACCATGCTGTAAATACAAATATTTACAGCTGCTTTTGCAGTAACTCACAAAATGTGGTTTTAGCTTCCCTTAAAACATGGTTTCTACTTTTACCACATTTTTAGAATGAAGTTACCATTCAAAGTCAGGGCTGGGTTAAACCCTGCAAGTGATTATTCATAAAACCTCGGGTAAAAGCAGCTTTTCTTTATATCAATAGCCATAACATTCTAATCTTAGATCTAAAATTGCCATTAATCAGCATTATATTCATGCACTATTCCTTCCTCCTTCAAAATCATGTATGAGGGATCGATTCCCTCCCCTGGCTACATAAATACTGGTGCAAAAGGGACAAATTGCCTGGTGGTCCCACATGGTTTGAAGAGGAGAAAATATTTGGAAAAGAAAGTGTGAAAAAATGAGATGATGTTGAGTGTTTCTTTAAAGCAACTCTGAACTTTATCACATTTACCATGAGATGTTCTTTATTTTTTGCAAAAGTCGGTCAAATTTATAACAAAACAATATAATGTAGGGAGGAAAAGAATGTGTACTTTGAAGTTAGATTGTGGTTTGTGACAATGGTTTGGATGTTGCAAAGTATATAGCAGATGACCTTTAATAAAAAAGAAAATGAATGTACATGTGTGTACTCTTCACTCTATCAAATATCATCCAGGTGTCCATTTTCACATGATCAAGTGCATATTCCTATAATTGAGTGGTATATAATATATGATATCATTTAAGTGTTACTATGTATTTTGCAACTATAAAGCGTTAATAATGTGTCTTTAAGATTTCTTTTGATGTCTTCAGTGCATAAATAATGTTTTCTTGCACAAAATTGAAAGTAGGAAACATTCAAGTAGATGTGTGTTGCTTGTTGCTGTTATGTAGTTACATATTTTCAAGATCAATTTTTTTTTTTATAAATAATTAAGCTTTATAACATAAACATCTTTTTGCCAAATGTAGTTCCTATAGCACAGCAAGTTGACACTTTATTTATTTTCTATTGCAGAATGCTATGATAATATAAATGGGGTTCAAGCCATCTGCCAGAAAATTCAAACATATGAAGCATAGGGGAAATGTCTTCAAAACATCTAGGGAACCAATAAGTCAATGGCACAGTTATGATATTCCAGACTATATATGGAAACAGTTTAAGTTAGCCAACCTATCTACATATTGTAAATACTGTGTTAAAAGATCACAAGGTGTATGGTCATTACATTAGTCTGACCATGGTAACATACTAAAAATGACATGGTTTCACCTCAAAAGGGTTGTTCAGTTACTTGAACAAGCATGTGTTTGGTCAATTATTTGTCTATGTGTCTTTGTGTACTCGATTTGTCTTTAGAATGATGCACTAATTAGCAGATAAATATAGCTTGAAAGAATGATAGGCAGAGGTCCAATGTGAGTCTATTATAGGTCCGTCCGTCCGTCCGTCCGTCCGTCCGTCCGTCCGTCCGTCCGTCCATCCATCCATCCATCCATCCATCCATCCATCCATCCATCCATCCATCCATCCATCCATCCATCCATCCATCCATCCATTAATTTCTCTTCTCCCGTTTGTTCGTACGAATCAATGCCCTTGACCAACAAGAAAAAAATTGGAAAAATCGGTATTGAGTGCTCGTACGGACACTATTAGTACAGACATAAGACAATGATTCAACATTAGTTTACAAATAATTGTTCCTAAATTTACAGGTGGTGTAATAACGTAAATAATGTTCTTTCAAGTAAACATATCTTGAACAACTGAGTAGATTTGAAATGAAATACATATCCCTAAATCATTTAAGGAAAATCCCGTGTTTTCCCAATTGTTCATTCTTTCAACTTAAATCAAAGGGAGACAGACATACGGACATGTATGAATCTCATTTTTCTCTATTCCTTTATACATTGGCTTCAATTTAGGCCAAAACAACGGTTGAAGTGATTTTTTTTAAATTATTTTTAATATCAATAATTCTTCTAGAGCCGCCAACAGATAATTTCGGGTAAGCATGGTCCGGATCAGGCAGGTGTCGGAAGTTCGCCTTGAAATAAGTTATAACTTCAATGGAAATATTTCCAACAAAATGTTTTGAAGCCCGTGAAATGGGCAATAGAATCAAAAAAAAGTATAATGGGTTTTGTGTTTGAATGATTTTACGGTTGCTCCAAAATTGGTACAATCTGTCTAATTTCCGACTGCACTTATGAGGTGTTGCAATGCGTATTTAAAGGGAGTACGGACAGACACAAATACACGACATTAGAAATAAACTAATTCATTGTAAAAGCGGATAAGTCCAAATCCATGGGTAAAATTCAAGACAACTTTCGGACTTTAAATAGGTAAGTTGAATTTTTTTTAGTTTTTTTTTCGAACCCATTACTAGAATTCCGGAAATATTTCGGTTGCGGACAATGTGTTGGATGTTCGCCTCGCAATGTGTTTAACTTTTCGATAAGAATGTTTCAAACATATTCATTCTTTAGATTAGGAAATGGACTACTAGAATCTGAAAAAAATAATGGCACATCTTGAATGGTGTCTGATTTTATGACCGTTTAAAAACAGGTGATAATCGTTTTTAAATGTTATAATAACTTAATAAATGTCACATAACTAAAACTGCCTTTTTAATGAAATTTGCTTTAAGTACTGGCGTTTACGTTCTTCTTACGGTAACAAAGCAAACCCGGTGAAAAACGTTTATTTCATAAAAGTTTAAAATTGAAAGTTCGTTTGAAGAACAAGTTCCCCCAGTTTTGGCCAACAGGCGAAAATAGAAAATGGTCTCTTAAGGCAAGATCTTGACTAAAAAGCTAAGAAACCGTCCCTAGTATGTTCCTGGCCTTACTAGGCAAGTTTTAAAACCTAATCCAAGTTTCTATGATTTCATTTTTGTTCGAAATTCTCGGTACCGTAATTGAGTTCTTAGAATAGGGTAAAATGGTACATCTAGATACTCTTCTAACTTACAATGTTAATACTTTTCTTTCTTTGATTTTATCGCAATTTTTTTAAGGTTGAGCTATAGGTCATACCTAAGGTAAAAAAAGATAACACTTAGATATTCAAAAATCTGCCTTGAATTCGCGGAGGGTTAAGTAACCATTGAGATCTTGTCCCTCAAAGGTGACGTTGGACGCTATAAATCGAATTAATTGAATCAATGCATGGTGTAAGGCACGGTACGCCTTATGAGGGTAATACATGTATACTGCCTTTTTTCTTTAAATCATTTAATATGAAAAGTAAAAGTCAAAGGGACCTATTTTTGTATAGTTTTACACAACAGGTTTACGATAGAAATCATCACAGGTATCGGCAATTAATAGAAGGCTTTGCATATGTCAGTATATCCAGAAATGGCCCTTAATGGCTAATCGGCGTTTTGTATATAATTAGCTCATTGTCGTCCATTTATCTGACTGTTTGCATACATGTTTGTAAGTAGTAGGTATAGCCGAAATGTCCGAAATAGCCGAAGATCTTAGTCCGATTGTCCGTAAACCTTCCATACGTGGTCTCGCACACCAAAGTGTGGTTATATGGACAAAAGTTTAGAATCTACTTGTAAAAGGCAGCACAAATATTTTCTTGTGAAATGTTCATATAGAAGGTCTTATACAATGACAACAAAAAACATCTACTATCGTGATTATGTGTTTGTTTGTATGAGGTGTTATACAATTTCTCCGTTTTCCCTTACTAATCCACTTGAAACTCAGAAAACATGTCGAATATCATGTTTTTGGACAAGTTCTAAGGGAGTACGAGGCTTCTTTTCCCATAAATCGTATACATATTGCTAAATTAACATTAGTACGATACTAATCAATGCCAGTAAAGACCATCTTAGTATGTTAATTCGTAAAACTCTGGGTCCGTGACCAATTTGCGAGAAAAATCTTGGATTCTGACCAGTACGGATAGATGTACGGACAATTGTCTTGACTTTATCTCAAAAGTACCTTTATCCAAAGCAATATGTACCTACAAAGCCTATATCATATTAGAAACTAGTACAGAGTATATTATTGAGTATTTTAGAAATCTCGAAAGCATTTTTTGTTCTTTCAGACCCAGCACTTTGTTTTCTAGACTCAGGGAACTGTTGAACCAGGACGGGTCTTGTTGACCCAGTGTATGAAATGGTAGACCTATAACAATGGTACCTAGCTCGTTAATATTCGGGAATCTAGCACTGGTGATTGTCGGCCTGGCACCAGGGTGTGTTGAACAAGTACCGTTGTTTGTAGTCCAGGTCTCTGCTTGGATTCGAGACCCGGTGACGATAATTGTTTTTTTCATGAGAGGTAGTCTCATGTATGCCGATGGTTATACTCGGCTTGACCAGCCCTTGTTGGTAATCAAGTTAAGGGGTATTTTACTCGGCTTGACCAGCCCTTGTTGGTAACCAAGTTAAGGGGTATTCCTCTATCATTTATGAGTCGGACATCGCAACATAACTGAAATACTGTTGGTCTGATGTAAAGCCCTAATAATAGAGTAGGGGTTTGCAGACCTACAGAAATGTTTGTAAACCTAGCACCGGTTGGTAGGCCTACAATTGTACTTTGTAAACTCAGCACTGAAATCGAAATACCAGCACCAGGGTAAACAGGAGTCCTACGTGGCCCAGTGGTGAACTCGGAACACATGGTCCCCGATTCGAGCCCCTACAGACCTGGTTTCGTGGGAGTTGCCTTTGGCAAGTCATTTCATAGCCCTTTAGAACTCATTCATCCAGGAAAGCCGTTACAAAACAGAAACATGTTGGTACGGCACTGACAAAGAAAACATACATGGGACCTGTGTCAGAAACCTACTGAAACTATAACAAGACACAGAAAAGTGTATGCGGAACTAGTACAGGGGCGACCTAGTACAGCGGCTTGTACACGTAATGCCAGATTTTGTCCAACTAACACCTGGACAAGTAGACCAAACACTGGCGTTTAAGGATATTGCCATAGTAAGAGATATGTCCTGTTTATTTAGGGACCATGGTCATTTGACCTGTAACAGGGGTTAATAGACATAGTTTTAAAACATTTTTTTTTTAGATAAAAGCAAATACTTTCTTTGAATCAAAATGCTTTATTTACTTAACTAAATCATACAAATTAAACAAAATCATTCTAGAAATAAACAATACATTACTCTAAGTAATAGAGAGCAGATAAATATCACATGTTTGGTTGTACTGACCAACATTCTACAAACTTATAAATAAGGAAAATAGCATGAATTCAAAACCAATTAAACATATGTAAAACACGGATTTGACTCAATAATCAGAGAAATATCTTCAAACAAGTGTTGAACTTAATTGAACTCTTCTTATAAGGCGAGAACAATTTAATAGTGTTTTTTTTGTCTTAGGTCCAACATCTGTGCATCAACTTTGAGGGTAAATCATCACAAGCCTTACTCCAAGTTGTTTGGCAATAACCCATGCTGAAAAGAAAGAAACATTAAGTTTAATAGAAAATCCTAAAAAATAAATAAAAGAGGAAGAGAGGAAGGGAGAGAATATCGATGAGGGGAAGAGAGAGAGAGGAAGACAGAGATTGATAGACAATATGCAGAGAGAAATGAGGGATAGAGAGAATAAGAAAGCAAAGTAGATTGACAGACCTAGAGACATTGAGAAAAAGAGAGTGAGTGAGACAGAGGAGAATGATAGTGAAAGACAGTGAATGAGAGTGAGAGAGAGAATGAATGTTCCAGGGGCAAATAGCAAGGGAGAGAAAAACAAAAGGAGAGAAAGAGAGAGATTGAGAGATAAAGAGAAGATAAATGGAAAGAGAGACA